>MRSW03000495.1:0-24599 GCA_001923025.3 Taenia multiceps
CTGCAATGGCTTAATTTTATTAAATTTTAGATCAAATCTTCACGTGTGTTCGTGCCACCGCAGCTTTCTTTGCGAAACTAGGGTGTCTACACATCGGACCTACAATAAATGTCAGATTTTTAACCAAGAAGTGCTGCAAGCAATTGCAGAAGTTAGAAGGATAAGAGAGCTTTTCTCCATACCTACGTCAATAGTTTAGTTGAAGTAAACATGCATCTGGCTTTCAGTTTGGTTAATTTTGGTCACGAAGGTACCTGGCTCTATCAGAGTGCGCATTCATGCATCATCAGTTGCCTGTGACAACCTAGGCACTCTAATACTCTAATATTGATGAAGAAGGACAATGACTCATGGTGGACACCAAGTACGGTAATGACAGTGGCAGCATCAGACTAAACGACTGGTTAGCAAAAATGAAAAGACAGAGAGGCATGAGTGTGTGTAAGAGCATAAATAGTGAAAGGTTAAGCTGTAGACCTACTTACATCATGATTGTTAACCAGAAGCTTTGTAACGTGCTTTTGGGATTTGAGGAGCATCGTGGCTTCTCTGCTATTGACTTCCAAATTCTTCCTTGTAAACTTGTCACAGGGCAATGAGACCTGGTACGTCGATGCACTTAGTAACACTATAGAAGGCACCACTCCTAGCTTACCAAGCCAACAGGAGGACAATGTGTTTAGAACTGAATACATCTTATGGTAAATTGTTAGGAAACAGAAACTACCACCGTATTTGAGATTTCTTCTGCTCCTTTCTGGATCACTCCCATCAATGTTGATTAAGGGGTTGAGTGTTTCGCAAAAGTTGGCGGAATTCTGCTAATCAGCGGTCCAAAGTGCTCATCGCCGAATGCAGGTATCGGCCTTTTGTCAGGATTAGCAAAGTAGGGATGTGAAAGGGCCTGCTGTCAATTTATGCAAGAGGGTGGATCGTAGAGAAGAGGCGCTTAGGTTTAAATTGGTCAGTAAAAACACGTCAAGTAATACTTCTCCTTCTCAGGGCCGATAACATAATGCTAATATAATGGCATTAATTGGTTTGATGGTAAATTGTATCGAATTATGAAAACAGCGAGGACTTAGGAGGATAGCGGTGACAATGGGAAATAAAGAGGAGAAGATGGAACGTGAATGATCACTCACAGTTAACAAATCAAGACCGTCTGTCTTAGGCACATCCCTGATAGTTTCTTGAGAGGCAACTCTACTGGCGTTCCAAGACGAAAACAATCCAGGGTTACAATTAGGCAACTTTGTAACCACCGACCCAGTTTCCTCTATCGGTGCCATCCTTATTTGAATATTTGAAAAGTTGGTCGATCTCTGAGTCACTGCAGAATAGCAGACTTCGCGTGGCAATTTCTGTAAAATTGCAGCCTACAGACCAAGTATTGACGCCGCAACATTGCAGAGTCTCGCATAGCGGAATCTAAGAAGAGATGTACCATAGAGTGACGGCCAACAACATTTCGATATAGGTCAGACAAATGCCTTAAGGGTGTTTCGAGGAGAGTGGAAAATGTACGTGAGTCAACGCGCCAAATGCCAAGCCAAGGTCAGCCAGCTTTACAATCCTTCTATTAACACCGACCAGCAATTTTCGGGGTTTTATATCTTGGTGGATAATGCACCTCACGTGGCAATACCAAAGTGCCTGCAGCACCTGGCACATGAAGGACTAGATGCAAAGTTAAAAAAATTAAAATCCCATTTAAACAGTGTCGAAAGGCAGCCCAGTATTTTTATAATTAAGATCCAGTACCACATGAGATCCACATATAAGTATTAAAAATTTGGTATATCTTGACATCAAACGCTTGCTGCTGCGCACCGCACCGCTGCAGTTTATTATAAGCGGTCGGGTAATTATTCCACTGTCACTGGTGTAAGGCTGCGAATGTTTTGAAGGCAAAAAAGGCATAATATTAAGGCAGAATGCATACACATTTTTGGCAGGCAGGGGGAATAAGGCTACTGGTGTGGTCCAGAGACCATTGCACCGACTAGAGCCATATGGCCACTTAAGTGACCTGAGCCAAACCAGCCATCCGAACAGACTAAAGTTTACAAAATCTACAAAATTAGCGCATGCAACCATGAAGTAAAAAGGCACTTAGACTAAGCTACACTACATACTTAAGACATTGACTTTTGCTCGGGCCGGATGCATGTGTTCGTCGAACAGAGAGAATCTGATGCTGCTGGCATGGCATAGGGCCAATCCACTCTGCAAAAGCAGTGCAATCATCACTAACTTAGGTGGCCGCAACAGAAACTAGGAGTCAACAGTCAGCAGGGTATCACAATTACAGTTTAATCAGTAAAGTTGGAAGTGGACACTGTACTTGTAATAGAGAGTTGTGCTAACGAAACTCTGTTCCTCTTTCCACCCTCCGCCTGCCTCCTTTTAATCCTGTCGAATCATGCATTAATGCGACAATACACGCTTCATTGTTCCTCTCTCCCTGTAATTGGGTGTAATACATTGTTTGTTCGAACTGCCGGTTTCGGTCACTTGGGTGGCCATATTGTACCGAGCCCGTTGCTCGGCCCTCGGGCCATGCCAACAGCCCCCAAGCCCTCTGTTTCCAGAATATATGTATTCTGCTCTAGTACCGCGCCCCCTTTTACCCTAAAGGGAGCCTCGGAACGCTACAGTAGTACTTATGTAAACAACAATTGATAGTCACTACAATCATTTTGATTACCAGTCTTCAGCAGGCATTTATTGTTATCGTCAAACACATCAACAGTTCATGTTTTCATACCATTGCCATATTTCTCAAATCTTTGCACTTATCTCATACATCTCAATTTCTCCACATCACCTCACACCTATCATCGACGCTACAGTTACCCGACTGCCCCCCTACTTCATTCCATAGCAGAGAGCTCAATGTTGTGCTCTAACATTTCTGTTTTAAGATCCATTCAACTCTCACTCCGCATTTCATGGATCGCATTTTATTAACTACATTTGCTTTGCTGTCGCGTCCCATAGGCGTGATATTATGATATTCTCAAGATTGTCACTGTCCTCACCTTCAAGAGCAAATGTTATCCACTATGAAGCAATAGAAGGAGAACGCAAACCCATTCTTAGGTGCTTTAAGCAAAATAGATCATAATAAAGTTTCTCCAAACCAAAAATTACTCCGATTTTTATGAGTGATTTGATGGAGTTTTCAATTGTTAAGAAGAGCTCAATTCAAATGGCAGTTGCTAAGGCGTGAATCCAAAATAAATGTCCTCAAGTAAGCAGAGCAAGTGCACTGAGTAAAGGTGCTCGCAAATCCAAAGAAGGATAGGGCGATAAAAGCCCAATGGGACAAAGTGAAATAAGGCAAAGAAGGTTGCCTCAGACAAGCGTAAGCAGGCCCATCATTTGACATTCAACTTGGCCGCCGTGAGAATGCTTAGAGGCGGATGCAACTTTGATCGATCAGTCAACTCCCTAAACTCACATCCCACTTTTACCACCACTCATTCCGCCTCATTATGCGTGCTGAGTATTATCATAAATCCCTTAACATTAATGGAACCTACCAATAAGTAAAAGACTAACAAAATGGAAACCGAAGAGGAGGAAGAGAAACATGTGCTCATTGGCTGATGCCACGTCTAAATTACAGTCCTCAACTGTGCAAATGTTGATTTCGATGTTGATGTGGCAACTACTCCTAAAACGCAATGCTTCCACTTCCGTGTCTCGAAATGTACGGTTGAGTGATCAAGATGCGTTCAAATTTCCGCCTCATGGGGTCACTTAGAATGCTCCAATTTGGTGACCGCCTGATTATGCAATCTACTCGGGTGATTTAGTAGAAAGTTCGGAGCAAAAAAGCATTGACATGCATTGGTAATTTCATTCTTTTGTTTACATCAGTAGCTATTTAGTAAAGTAAAACACCTGGTTGTTTAAATGACGTATTTCATGGGGCTTTTTAGCCCTTCCGATGGTAGCTAGCAGCGGAGGGCTACACATCACCAAAGCAGATGATTCCATTTCAATATCTAAACCACAATGCTAGTATGGTAATGGCCTATAAAATTATTCCTAACACCGAAAGATGACGCCCATTCAACATCTAAACCACCATGCTAGTATGGTAATGACCATTAAAATTATTCCCAAAACTGAAAGTTATGGATCAGAGAGCTAACAATGCTATAACACACTCATATTTATGCGCATCAACCACTTTGGAACCTGATAGAGATTGGTAAACGAAGTGTTAGATTAATAGGTGGTGCGCTGGACAACATTGAGTGGCGAATCGAGTCACTTCTGTTTAGCTTCTAAGGAAAAAGTAAAAGGAGTTCAAAGGTACACGGGCGGGAGTTATAACAGAAGTTAACACCTGTGGCTTGTAAAGGGTCTACCTTCAGAGCGCCTCGACTGAACCTTGAGTCGTTTCCTCCCCACAGCATATCCATTTAGTGCTCGTATCGCGTTCTGCGCACTCACGTTGTTATCGTAGCTGACAAAACCTGTAAATGGATACACCGCGAATGAAAGAGGACATGGAAGTTGACAGGCCGCTCAACCAAATTTGTGCACGCACCAAAACCTCTGCTTTGGTTCGTGTCTCGGTCCATATAAATTTTCACACTTAGCGCTCGCCCAACCGGTGAAAAGAGATTGTGCAAATCCATTTGACCACACTCCTGAGGGAGATGGTAGACAAATAGGCTAGAGCCTTCTGGACCCCTTGTCACTGGCTTCTGTGCAAAAGGCTGTTGATGGAGAGGAGTGGGTGCCACTTGGTCGAGGTTTTGAGCGCTCGGTGCTATTGACGGCAAAACAGAAGCAATGAACTAAGATAAAGCACGAGCTCATTAGGTCCAAACTAAGGGTTGACGTACATTGACGGTGGAGCAGCTAAAAGTAATGCATGATGATAAATTGCCAGAAAGGCAAATCTTCCAGGGCAAGGGGTAGCAAACGACATCTTACCTGCGCCGCTATAGAGAGTGCCTGGTATCGTAAGTTACACACCCAAGTTTGGGTGAAATTTGTAGCTCTGAAGAACTTGCGGAGAGAGATACTTTTGCTGCTGCGGTTGCAGCATGAGCTGATGTAAGTTGTGCCGTTCTGCCATAGACGCGGTCAACTGCATCACTAAGGAATTATTTCTCATGGCCTCGTGTTATGTTCTTAACAACGATGATTGCTTTGAATAGAGACCCGATAATTTGCATCTGGATTAGTGCATCCACTCAGCGGTTATGTGCCACCAGCAAGCCCAGGTTCGAGCCCAGTTGTGTTCTCGCTCGGAGGTGGTAAAGTTTCACAGCCTACTGCATTCTACTGACAGATGACAGACCCTGTAATGCCTACAAATTTTAAAGTGTATTTCGCCGTGATCGCTGCTGCTCCTAACAGTGATGACCGCAGCGGATATCTTCCTTCGCAACAATCCGTCAGCGAATCCCTTGACGGCACCCATTACTTTATTTAAGGCCTAATCACGGGAATTATGTTACTAACATGCACACGGGGCCTCAATGGGTCGCTTAGGCCTCAAACGCCTTCGACGGTTACATGTGTAAGCAAAGGCTGGAGTGAATGTGAACCTACCTGTTCTACCACTGTAGGGCCCCACAGCAGTATATTTTTCGCCAGTGTGGCAACTTACGTTATCAGGCACTCTCTGAAGCGGCGCAGGTAAGATGTCATTTACAGGGAGTTGTATGGAATAAATCTGCCCCTTGAGCCTCCAACTGCACTTAGTGCAAATTCTAAAGTTACCTTGAGATCTGTTTGTTTTTTATTAATAAAGTTGTAGATTGTTATAAATGGTATAACATTTCAAAGACGCGCAAGTTATTTGGAGAGAGCTTGTTAACGGACCAACTTCTAAAACCGCCGAGGCAGGACGGATTTGGGGTATGGAGGAGGCGGGATGAAATTCTATTTTGAAATATGAATTTTTACTTAGTTTGATGCGGTTTTCACAGAGGTAGATCGACTCACTTAGTTTTTGCGACTTCACAAATAGGCTGAAGAAACATTCTGTCAGATTGGATCTTCCATTCAGGCCACAGGACAACCCGAAAAGGGTGCAAATGTCTCACTTTCTACATGGATTTTTTCACATATTTACCCAATTTACTAGATGGCATTTCTAACGAAAGAAGGTTATAGGAAACGTTTTGAAATCTAAGAGCATTTTATCATTAATACAAGATTTGAGTTGACTTTCCATTATGACAGACAGCCCTGTGAAATTTGGGGCAAGAGAAGGAGCTAAAAGTGAGCCTGCAAGCAAGGCACGCATATCGTGCTAAATCTACAAGGGAGGAAAAGACACCTAACCGTGCATTGATCAGCATAAAGAATGCTTAAATTTTGGGGGTCAAATAAGTGGATTTCGTATAGGGGCATTTGAAAGCACTTGCCTGTGTGCAACGCTTCGAAATGAGCTTTAAGCTGCCGATGACGCCTTAAGTGCCGGAAGCAGACGGGGCAAACCACTGCCGTGGAGTACTTCGATGAAGTGAGGGAGTGGAGGTGATGACATGGTAGCGAGAATTTGACCTCCTCTCTGCCAAAGAGTATTCATCCCTGACCTAGTTTCAAGCTGCAGGTAAGGACAGCTCAAATTGACGAATTAAGCCTAGATGTTATTTTAGTGGCCAAGGAGGTGATGAGCTTTATAACTCTTAAGTACATACTTGGACAACTTTTACGGGCCGCTCTTGCCTGCTACGAGATAACGCACCGTACACCGGTCGTATCACCTCCCAAAGTCAGGAGAGTAACGTGCCGCTTGCCTGATCAGTCCATGTCACTGCATAGGAGTTGATTGGCGCAACTGCTCCTCTCAAGATTGGCGGCTATTTAGAATGCGACAAGGATTCTCACTACGCTGTTCGCAGGCGACCATTATTGTGATGGCATTAGATGGCTGCCCCTTCAGTTCAGCCGATGGAAATGTGCATGTCAATATGTGATTTGCGGTTGACTGAATCGGACAAAAACCTGATAAAATTGCTCCATACCACCAGCCTCTTTCCAGGGTACCGCTTGACTTTTGGTAGTGTCACGCACTTGCTTACTGGGAGCAAGCTAATCCGTTTGTATTTTGCGACATTATCGGCTGCATAAAGCTATTGCCCTTCGCATTTCCAAATTTTAATAATGAGAATTTCAAGAAAGGACATTTTGTACAAAGGCACAAGATTCCTGCCTATCCAAAAGACATGTTCTCTTCGTTTTCTCCACGCTATCAATGGAAATAAGGACACAGCCAAATCATGCCAAATGAAATGTCGTAGATTTGAAGTCACAACAGGTAAATAACAGCGCATCAACCTCGCCTTGACTGGTCTGTTTCCAGGGCCCTGCAGCTTAAACAAATGCTTGCTGTCCTCCTTGTATTTCTATATTATGCGTCAGTCACTTACATTGAAGCAAGTGACGGCTTCCACCATGCAATTGCAAAGTGTCTTTGTGAGTTTGATGGACGTGATTTGGCAGAAGGATGATCATTGGCAAGAGTTGGCTGAATTGTTTGTGGTGATCAAAGCTAGTTAGTGTGAGGTTCATGCTACTTAAGCACGGAAAGTGGAGGTCGGCTTTTAGGTAAATTTGAGACATGTGCACACAGACTAAGGTGCATGCCACTTCCTTAATTTTGTGGTTAACATCTGCTTCTCCTACACTAGGCATGTGGTAATGATGGGTGTCCAGCTTATGTGATGAAGCGAGGTAGTACACAACGCCATCGAAGCATTAAACGAGTGGCTTGCTGGTGCTAACGCTACAGCCATTATTTAAACAAGTATTGGTGGAAGGTAGTGTCCTCATTTTGTTTAGAAATTCACTTTGACAATGACAAGTCATCGGTGCCTTCGTGCGGGTCTCTGGTTAATTATTAAACCCACATCTTTTGAACTGAAACCACATGGGACGAATTCGCCTGTTGTGGTCAAGGTTGTTTGATTAGTAGCCTCTGATGCAACTGATCTGCATCCTAATCTTGTAATCAAGTAAGATGAAGAGCTCTTATAATTGGAAGCCATTGCATGCAATGGGGACAGAGTAACACTCAATTCCCACTTGCTGAGTCACAAGCGATCTGTTAGTGTCATGTCATCTCCTATAGTTGCTGCGTGCTGCAGAAAAATGTATTTATTAAAGGTGCGAAGACAAGTACGCCATCATAAATTTCTCTTAAATATATTATAATGAACAACAATAATCAAGAGTATCATTAGTGCCATTCCACTTTCCAAATGGTGGGTGCTTACGCTGCATTGCGTGCTGTCTTGTCTTGAGGAGCTTTAAGATCAACACTAAGTAGAGTTAAGCTAGTATGGCCTATCATCTCCTTCTAACAACTATGAGAGTCTTTGTCCTGAAAAGACTATAAAATTCGTCAATTTTATGTGGAAGAAGTGTTAGGGTGGGTGGAGATCAATCCTGGTTTATAGCATCAGTTGGAGAGGATTATACGCCTCTTACTTGCGCATTACACGTATGCCTCTGCTCCTATCTGCTAAGCTACTACTTATTTGCATTCATCGATGGAATTATTGCCACAACCTATCACCTTTTAACATTTAGCTTATGCTGGCGGCAGTCCTACAATATACCGTCGCTAACATAGATTGATTTCATGCTAATCTACTCAGCTCACACTATCTTACATTGCTGGCCATCTTCTACCATGGGCAAGTTTTGCTCAAATTAAATTAGTCCACCTTTAACTGCATAAACTTTTGGCGCACAAAACCAACCCTCATGTCTCTTGACCACCCAATTGTAAAGCCTAGTCCCATGGCCAACAATGATGAATACAAGGTCTTTTTAGAATGCAAGGAAACCAACAAAGGAAAAAACGCCAAACAAGGGTCAGCGAAAATCAGTGGTGGATGATTTGAGTGGCAGTCACGACGCAGGCAAAAGGGTGAGTGGGCGTAAGAAACTCATTGCTATGCTATTCACACAAAATTCGGCACTACAAGGAATTGGTTGTTTTCCTTCACGTGAAAGGACCGCATCTGTTCGTTTGATAACTATTAGGAAAATGAGAGAAACTTGGTGTGATGGGGCGTAATTATGTATAACGTGAGGTGCAATGCTTTGGAGTGTGAAGTGGGAGTGGGAAAAGAATGACACAGAGGAAGTTGTGCTTTCCTCGCCGGTCCTAACGTACCTGCAAGACAAATGGAAAGGTCTTATTAAGCCTCAGTCCTTCTAGTCAGTACCGAGAGGCAAATAACGTGACATTTGAATGCTGAGTGTTAAAAGCAGCTTTGAAATGTGAATGAATGGGCGGAAAGCCTAGTCTAAATCCATCTAAACAAACTACGTTTGGCTAAGCAGGGTGCTTCCAAGTAGGGTGAATGACACTATGTACATGTAGGCATAAAAATGATCGAAGTATGAACCAGACCGCCTGAGAAACTCCACCGTATTAGCAAATGTAAATTTTTGATGATAGGAAAACGGCGGAAAGCTGGAGGAAAAGGCGAGAGAGGGAAGATGGAATGGATAAGATATTAAGCTATGATATCCATGCAAGTGTACGCATTACGTTATTCGATGCGAATGTACTGCCTTTTTGGTTTTACCCTTCTATTCCTTTTATTCGTCCATCCATTCACTTCTTCATCCTCTCGGCTCCTTCAACTGCTGCAAACATGATCTGGGGAATTCGTTCAATTTCAAAAGGGGCAAACACAAAACCAGTGTGCTTACAGTGGACGCAGGGATCTCTATTGGCATGTCCTGTTACACGAATTTTAAAAAGCTGACTGTTTGACACTCTACCCGGCTCCTAATTTGCAAGCACGAATCACCACTTTGGTCACTACGCATGCTCCACCAGTGCTTGGGCCAGGTCCTCATCCACAAAACCATCCTTCTCTTGCTAGGTGAAGATGAAATCTTGCACCACAAAATAAGTATGCACTGGTGAGCAATTTCTGTGGTGTACGGATTTCAATCAAGCTTTACTGACTGTTATGCTACCGTTTTAAGACCTGATGTGGTCTTGTACAAAACTCTGGGCCTACAATGCGTGAAATGTGGTGTGTCTGCAGAGTGGGGTGTTACCTGTCAGCACGATGTTGTGATGCCACCTGCCACGTCATCTTGCCCAATCCACAACTGTGCAATGAATAGTGTTTAGCCTCGTTGGGGTAACTGCAAGTCTTGTAAGGACAACATGTATTCAAACAATGTGCTGCCAATAGGCGAGGTGATAACTTGAACCTACGTGACTGCTGACCCACATGGCAGCCTACCACCAAGCTTAAAATAAGGGTTTGGCTAGATTGTAGACACAATCGAGGCAAAGCTCTCATTGGTTAAAGGAAAGCAATGGGAGCAAAATCATTGAGGAATGTCCAACTCCTATTAGACAAATAGCAGTATCGAAACGAAAAAGATCAGAAATACATCAAAAGAAATTGGATGTTTGCTGGATTAGGCCAGCAGACACAGTGAAGTGACATTGAAAGGCGTAGGATGTCGGTTCGGTTTATTAGATGCACCATCAATAAAACTTGTCGGAAGGAAGCGGCGCAAGTTGGAGGTCGCAATGTATAATGCAGCAATCCCTTTGGTGAACGCTCATAATTTTGTCTTGTCTGTCACAACTCTGCGCCGTAAATCCCTCACTCACCATTATGCTGGGACCATTAACTCTCGTGCTGTGGTAAAAACTTTCACTCTCGCTAGTGCCGTTTGAAAGCCGAAGCCTACCAGTAACACATATTTTATCGCTTGAGATTATGTTTGCAACGGGCCTCATTTTCTGAAATTTTCCCGCCATCATTCTAAAAAGTTTAAGAGCAGTACACTTTTGTTAACCCGTGCAGTCTGATGTACGGTTTCATGTTAGCACACTCGCATGCTTCCCAAATAACTCTTGAGTCATGCAATGGACTACAAAGTCCGCAGTTTATGCATTGGTGGCGGCAAACATTCGACATTGTTGGAGTTCACTGGGGCATTGTTTGTGTAGGCACAATCGACCGTGCGCTCCACCACTCTGACCAATTTTTATTTCATGCATCTTATTTGCTAAACGTGGGTGTGTGACGTGCAATTCCTTTCCCCACCTTACTCGGCACCTCTCACACACTCAACGCACAACCCACACCGCAAACAGAAAGACTCACTTAACTTAAGGTGAGCCCCATGTCAAACCAAGGCTGCTTGCCTTTGCCTGCGCCACCATATCGTCTACAAGCTCTCTGAAGTCTGAAACAACCTTAAAGTTTGCAATGATTAAGTGATGTAATCCAGACAGCCAAGTGCGCCAACAGAGGTGGTTTACGTGCAGTGCAAATTTGTAAGTGCATTGCATTTACGAATTGTACATAATGAGCCATGGACACAAATTTTGTGCTGAATTACAATGACGGTAATGCGATTAGCATCGTCTATGAATGGACAAATCCAAGTGCACGGACATGTGCATTTCGCATTTTAAATAGGATTATGGTGTGGGGAGAGAAAAGAGGGAGAGAAAGGGAAGGACAAAACGGGGAAGTACGGCTAACTAGGGAAAGCATAAGACACTGACTAAGGATCGTGTAGTTGGCTGAGCACGAATGTGTGTGCAGGGGGAAAGATGGGGACGAATGGAGGCATATGTGATACTTTGATATTCTCAAGGTCGTCACCAACCTCATATGTGAGAGGCATAAGCTCCCTATTAGGAAGTAATGCAAAGACAGCACAAACACATTTTCATAAGTATGGAATAATAAACTTGCACAAAACTCGAAAGTAACAACACATTGGAGCATTTCTGGGCTCGTCTGCCAGGGTTTTATTTTCGGGAAACGTAATCCGCGACGCTGTCATGTATATGGGGCACGCGAGTCTCAGTGTTGTCGTTGTTGGAGGTGTGGTCGGTGTCTTGCCCTCTGCGGCTTTCGTGACGAGGTTTCAGTACAGCCAATAGGGGTACAGGTAGAGGCGTTGCGGCGTACGAGTGAGCGATCCAACGGCCCTGTTTAGGGCCACTTTCGGCGCCACATTGCAGATTGCAGTAATTTCTCCCTGTTCTTACAGCAAGGAAACTGAGGTGGTGTAGGAAGGCCATGTGGGGTGGTTAGAAAGAGTTAGAATTAGAGTAGCAGGATTAGGTTTTGCACTTGTTAGACACGCGTGAGTGGGTGGGTAGCTGGGCTGGAGTTCGACATTCGTCAACAAACTTAGTCTGTCGCTGTTACTGTTTCTCTCTCTTCCTCTCTCCAGGTGGCGTTAGCAAAACCTTTTGATGCGGTCGAGTCTTCCGTGCTTCTGTCTACCTGTTGGGTTTCCGGCTGGCCTTTCAGCTGTCCCAGTGGATTATATGGAGTAGAAACGGAGGTGTTACGATGGGTGGCTGGATAATCGAACGTACGAATTGGTGGATGGCCGTTGGCGTGTGGAGAGGAGAGTGCATCTGAGGTTGGTAATGCTACCGCTAATCTCATTGTTGGTGCCATCAGATGGGTATGAGCATGACAGCACGCAATGACGGTTATCGCCTCTGTTCGTGAGAGTAACAGAATACAGCTCTTTGGTGGATTAGTGACAAAAGGACAACACGAATTACTCGAGTGGTTCAGGTGGTGAAGATAGAACCTCTCTCCTCTTCACCTCGCCCCACTTTTCCTTGCTCTACATTGGATTTCCCTACGCTACGCTAAAGCTAATTAGGACAAACGCTGCGCTAGATTACTTTGTTCCACCCTCTCCTTTGTAGAATTGTACTTAATAGTTGGGCAGTCATTTTAAGCCTCTCTGAAGGAAGAAATTTTGAAGACTTTATCAAGAAAAGTGGTATATTTTGAGTAGGTTCTCAACTAGAATTGACTCAAGTCGTCCTAAGGGAGACTGTCGCAAACTGTTTGTCCAAGTCAAATTCAACGGTGCTACAGAAATCAGTCAACATTAACGCTGACCGGTCTCACTCGGAAGATTGAGCGCCTTAGTGGTGGAGCATTGGAATGAGCATGGCAGTCCAGTAGAGGAGACAGGTACTCCTGCATATACGCTCTCCGCTGACGCCACAAAGCAACAGACGGTGCGCACGGGTAATGGACACCCACAGATCTGCTCACTACGAAGCTACTTTGGTCCGTGATTCGCCCTTTCACCCATCACTCCCTCCCCATCTTCCACTGCCGGCACAACCCAACATCCAATAGAAGTGTGATTCTGCCACCTATTGCATGCTGCTTCCACGCCTATGGCCACCTCGCATTGCATTGCGACACAATTCTAATTGGCTGCACAGCACTTCAACCGAGTTACACATCTCATTGGCTCGCCACCTCTCACTATTACTGCCATTGGTTCTCGCATTCATCCTGCTGCATCCAACCTGACCTGATCTCACCCAATCACAGCCATAGGGACAATCACCTCTGCTTTTAGCTAAGCTAAGCCAAGCCAACCCATCGTCGCATTAACCATTGCATTGAACAATTTCCTGTTTCCTTACATTCACTTAAGCACTTACAGCACCTACACGCGCATGCACCCACAGTCGGGTGGATGGTAGGTGGGTAGCCTCCATATACTTGCCCAAGCACATTCACAACGCTATCAAGAGATATGACAAGAATTTCGCCCACAATTTACCATCATATTAATGCATCATTTCACAATTTCAGATGCTAGTCATTTGGAATTGTATTTAGCAGGTTCTTCCTTCGCATTTATGCACACACATTGATAAGCTATTTAAGCACATGCAATCGTATTTAGGTGCATCTGCTTGCACTGCCAATAAACAAATTGAGGTAGATAAAATAATATTGGTAAAGGGAATACTAAATGGGTGCTTACAAAGGCTGGAAGTAAGACGGTGCCTGAAATGCACAAATGGACAGAGCTTGTTTTCTGACTTTTCTTTTGTTCGCCCATCGTAGTCTTCGTGACTCAGGTCCATATCTACTGAAGTGCTCCAATGACCAATGCTTGATCAAGATAAAGGGCAAAGGGACTTGGGAGCAAAGGTGCTAATTGCCATGGGGACGTGATGCAAGGCAACATACAGAGTTTCAAGAAAATCACCTGTGGGCTCAAGGCTTATCTGGATAAGGCCGTTTGCAACGCCGCAATACATTGGGCACGCGAAGCGCAAGATACTTACTGGCATGGACGTGGTCTATTCCATCATGCGCAGAGGGCACATCCTCCATGACTTCGGTGGCTTAGTTAGATCGTAGATGACGGACGCATCAGTGGAGAGATTACGGCACACGTGCGAACGCCCTGGTGGCGCTTTTTGGGGTCGACTGCAACGCCACATTGCACACAGCATCCGCAGTCGAGTGTTTCACTGGCATGGGATGCAAGGAAAAGTGGCGATTTTGCTTCATGTCACAATCGTTGAGAGAGCATGCTAACCAAAATTGACCTAGCAATCAAATGAATAAAGTGTGATAAACAACAGCAGATGAATTGAAGGAGCTAAGTAGTAAAAGTGGGAAAATGTAAGCAGATAAGACCTGAACTCACCAGTGTCAAAATGTGCTATCATAGATTGATTACACGACGGAGGTATCGGTGTGCAATCAAATCACCCCTCATGGGAGGAACCAGATCGTCTCTACCACGGTGCTAGCTTGTTGATTTGCTTCGTCTGTCAAATCCAGTCACCACGTCTGTCTGCATCCCTCTTGTCCAACAGCAATCAATGCAATAAACTAATATGGGAACTCAAGACCTTCTTTGTGAATTGGAAAATTACTGCACAATCGACATCGACACTGTTGCCTATTTTACTGCCACTAGCTCCATGCGCAACGGAAAAATTGACTCACCAATCCATTCGCTTTAATGCTTGTTATAATTGAGGAGTTTAACTACGCTGATAACCTCCCTTAATAATAAGAGGGATAGAAGGCCGACCCAAACCTTGCTCCTTAAACCAAGATGTTCGATGCGTAATTTACATAGAATGAGATGATGCTATCAGGTTTAGGGTGCCCACACCCTTACAAACATGCAGCTGATTGAATCCTTCATGCACTTAAACAAAGATGGAGGGGGTTAGACTCATCTAACCCATGTGTAAAATAAGCGGTGACTGGTGCGTGACAGTAGCAACAAGTAGTGTAAAAGAGAATGAGATGGATGCCAAATTACCATAGCCTCACCACTAATGCTCAAGCCGATTGCGAAGCCATTTGCTGTTGCGCCCTTAAGTGCGCCACTCTGACTCTCGAATTTGAAGGTGTTTACACTCGCAAGAGTGGGGACGTGAGCCAGCACACGCCACCACCAATGGGCACAGGGCCAGTCTGCAATTGCCGCATCGAAGTAAAAGTTAACTGCGGTTTTGATACTGAATTCAGCAAGACAAATGTGAAGTTTGTTCTCCACCAGATTTACAACGATTGCGCTACTTTGTTAACTGGTTTCAAATTTGACAGACGACAGAATGGGTTGACATGGCATTGCTCACCACCGACCCCCTGATCTCATTCTTCGGATGAATGCCTAGTCGTCAGTTAATGTTTAGTACACTTATCCTGAAGTTGCTCCTATGCCACCTCATGTAGACGCTGTGATTTCTACCAGTAGACATGAGCACAGTCGGTTGAACACGGTGTGGCGTGAACTGAATCTGTCCCTCTTATAAACTGAGTTTAGCTGGAATCCAAGTATTTGTAAGCTCACTGTCAGTCGCAATGTGCTCCACTTGAGCAATCCACCGAAAAGCAGTTCATCAGATTTGCCTGCTATCTTTTGTCATTTATCTGTCTATGTCACGCATTCCAAACGATCCAGTGTTGCCTTGTGGCCTCTGGCCTTATGTACCAGTCCATATTGATGTGTCTGGAGTGCATAGCCTTGATGACGAGTCAAAGCCCCAAAGAATGTTAAATGATCCACGTCTCGGTCTCTTATTTCATTCGTTGTGCAACTCAACTTGTTTGCGCACTGAGTACGTAGCCACACTTGAAGTGTTCACATGCCGAGGATAAGGAAATCGCCGTCTTGAATGTGTAGTGGAAATGCTTTTCCTTCTCTTTCCTTCTCCAAGGGACAAGTGCTTCTGTAGGCGTGAATATTATGTCAGTTTACTTTGGCTGTTGAGGGTTGAATAATGTCTCTGTGATTATATGTTCCGGTTGAGTAATGCAAAGCTCCTCAAAGCTACTTGGTACTTGATGTAAAGCTAGCGTGCGTACATTTATTTACCTACTTCTCCTGGTCATTTATTGTTTCCATTGGCCCAAGACTTTGATATGTTGCAACTTCTTCCAGCACCAAGAATGTTCTCATAAGCAACAATACATCCTGCGCAGGGTGAATCGCAAAGAGGTGTATTTTTAGTAATTCCCTTGCGTGTTTACAAAATCGGTACGTTGATTTGCAGGGCACATGTAAGGCACTCCTATCAGCCTAATCCTATGTGCTTAGCTTTCAAGATGCACTTCATCACCAATACTAAAGCAGCCAGCATTAAAATGTCCCAAAGACGTTAGCGTGGGACTTGTTTAAGATCCGACCCGTGGTGTCCAACGTTTAGTAGTATCTAAGCTGTAAATACTCGAGGCATGCAATAGAAACACTTAGGGAATGGAGTGCCTTTTTCCCAGTATGTGCCCTGCTGCAAACAAGCCTCACTAATTACAGAACTTGATAGTAGCTCATATCGCGAAATAAGGTAGATTGCTTGTTGAAAGTAAAACTGATGAAGGCCATTTAGAAATGTCGCGCAAGTGCATTGATAGCAAAAATGTATTCAGGGTGTTGTGTCTAGGCCTGATACGTGCTTCGGCTAGCACCTATTGTCAAGTGCCCTTGCAGGGTAGTATAAGTGGACTTAGTTGAAGGGAGTTGGAGAATGTTTGAGGCTTGCACACCAAAAGAGCACAGCTGCCAAACGGTAGTAAGAGTGACACAAACGACTGCAGAGATTATTGTAATGTTAAAACTTTCATTTTTCACTGCGTGAAGCTGCCAGTTTAACATATCACTCTTAATGAAGTCGCCTGCATTGTTTTAGAACACTGACGACAAATATTCTCAGGGCTCTCAACGTCCTGTTCATCAAGGCAAAAGTTATTTTTGCAGATTACATGTCTGTAAAAATGCTTAATCCAAAAAAAATTGTGCTCTTGCTATTTGATGTTAGTTAAACCGACACAAAGATGTTGCAACTCACCGCATCCTGGATTGCAGACAAGTTCTTAATGGATCTTCTGTTTTGACAATAATGTTGTTTCTGGTAGGCTGATTAATTCTTTGGCGAAATTCATCATAGTGCAAAGATTCAGCAGCTCCTAGATATTACCCACAAACCAAACACTCTCTGAGTGTGCTGTACCATTTTCAAGTAAGTGAGCAGCAAGTCGGGTTTCATTGCATTCAATTCAAAAATAGTCATCATATGAAATATTTATGACTTGCCTCGTAGTCTCCTGTTAAAGACCAACTATTCTGACTCCAGTGAAGTCACTGTTTCTCACAGAGTGCTGCTAGTTCCAAAAAAAACATTTTTCAGGCAAAGCCCATCGAGGTAAGTTTAAGCGAAAAACGTATTCGGCTTTGAATGTCGCTAGACTGCGTGAGCCTCCGAACGTCCGTTAGCATTCTAACTTGCCTCATACAGGCGTTGTATTTTTTCCCTCCCTAATAATGGATACCACTACTTGAATCCACTCCCTTCTCCGTGTTATTTTCCAGGTCGACTTTGTGCTGCATCTCATCTCAGCATCTAAATGCCATTTAGAAATCCTTGCATTCACCAAAGGCAGCGAATTAACTTTGCATATTTTAAAAGCAATGACTAGAGTGGATACAACCTGTACTTCAACCGACGCACTGTCGCATAAGTCAACCATAAATTTTGTAATCCTGTTGTCTCGGTTCGGTTGCAGATGGCATAGTGGTGTCAACATTGTTTGCTGTGAATTATAATTGTATGCCAAGTTGTGGCTTTGAATGGATCTCCACCCAATGCAGGCAGCAGCGCCATACTACTCTTACAGATTCAACCAACAGTCTTTGGGTAAATTCAGTGTCTAAAGCACTTTCCCATTTTCACTCAAAACATTTAAGATAGACTCGGTTTTAATTTAGGTCTGATAAAAGCAATGGGACTGCAGTTCGAAGTAATTCAGTTAACTAATCATCCTACCAGTTAGCAATAGCTGACGTTCATCTTAGTTCATTCCTAACGCAGACTGCGATTTTATAGCTTATTCAGAGGAAGCCAATCTGTATTTTTTAATCTGACGCAAACAGGCAGATAAACTAACAACGGAGTTGCTAAATATAACAGTGAATAAACAGCCTACCATAAATCATGTGCTTACAAAGGTCAGGGTGTTGGTTTGCTCCAGACTTACCAAATCTGAGACAGCTGTGCATGACATGAGGCGAGATCACGAAAATTCACTACGCTGACTCAGCTCTAAGACTCTCCCTGACCTTAGTGACCGCTACATTTACGACTGTCACCCAACATGATGAAATATCGCCTTGCCGGATTAAAGCACAGCAGTTGGACATAACTGAGTTATAGCCTTCCCCCGTTGACACCAAATGTTTGTTACAGAATATCCAGATGGATCTATAACCAAAGTCCCTCGTCTATAAACACTTAATTTTGAGAACTTCAAGCGAATTGCCACCAGCTCTGACTTCAGATTCGCTTTCTTTCTAACAAATAAGAGGACGTATTTGGACTTATTTAACGGAGCAATTGGAGGAGTTTTGGCTTGAGTGCAAGATTACTTGCCTTTGAAAAGGTCTGTTTGACTAATAGCATTCCACATTTTACTGCCACTTATCACACTGATATCCTGTTCAGGGATGTTGCCACGTTCTCTAAACTGGACGTTATGTTACATTGTTGACGATGGTTGGGCGTGATGGCTCTTTGAGATAAGAGCAGCCATGGAGCAGATGTTCATTACTCCAGTTTAAACGACCAAATTACGGATTTAACTCAATTTGAATGCACGCCTTACCGACTCAGTTTGCCCTCTACGAGGGTATAGGAGAGGCTCGCTTGGAGGGCTGCATGCATGGACACACAGCCAGGTTGCAATGGTGATGAATCAGTGTTACTTGAAGAGCGATTTATCTTGCTCTGGCTTTTCTGAGTCCAAAACGAAGCAAAACTTCCCTTGTTCGTCTTTGCCTAGTCCCTGCTTGCATACTCTAGGGAGCGAAAATAAGAAATGCTTGGTATTGCTCGTATTGTTACTGTATGAATTTTCTGGAACTAATCACCACAATGAGGAACTGCGTGAATGTGGTCACGACAGCCTGTTACTGTCTTCCGATGCTTGCGTGAAGCTTTTATCCGAAGCACCACTAAATATGGACTTGCAATTAGGCTTCAAATATTAGTTATTATCAACCTATTAATTTTTCAACTTGAAAATTTCTCATTTAAGTATCTTCACACCTCTTCAGAGAAGACATTGTGATGCAGAACTTTACTAAGCGGTAAGTTTGGACGCTTGGAGGATCTTGATGTTTGAACAATCACATTTATTAGCTAGACCAAACTAAGGAAATAATTGCATTTTCCTTGAAGGACGTGGAGAGACATTCGTAAGATCAAGAGGGCGATCAGAATCATAAAGGCAAGTATATAACAATTGTAGCTCTCTCGCAGCGACTACGTCTTAAAGAAAAGTTTAAAAGTCACTATCGTGCTAGGGCGGGATAGAGAAAGCGACACTTTGATTCTCCTTCAGAACATAAGGACGTTTATTTCAGCTGTCAGTGATGATTCCTGTCCATTTGGATGGAATCACAGTTTAGCTCAACATGTCAAATAGTGTGCTACTTAGCACAGGAGCGCTTTTCATAGCGAGTTCACTTAAAGTCCAATCGCAAACGGGAGCGACAATCGCCTTCCATCAGTATCATTCCATTAATGCACCATTTAAGTTTGTTGCGTGGTAGTGAATCTATTCAGCACTATTTGACTATCCGCATGGGTCTCGTTCGGATGTGGGAGAAGAGGCTACGAAGCTGAGATGGAGGAGGAAGCATTATATGCATTGATCTAGTTTTCCACGGCTTCATATGCTATGTTATGGTGAAAATCGCGTCGTGAATAGAATATCTGTGTATTGGAACGTGCATTTAGATCAGCGATCATGCGGTTATCGCCGAAGCTAACGATTGCAAGCGACAGTTTAGGCAGGTGGGTAAAAGCGAAGTCTCATCAAAACATGCATCTTGGATCAGTCAGCAACTGACTCCGCCAAGTTCCACTAACAGGATTTTTATAATGTGTCTTCACAGTGGAGTTAAATTGGCTCCTTGAGCCAAGTAATATCAAGCTCGGCCCCACTCGTCATGTCCATAACAGGAAATTGATGCTAAATGAGCACTCGTAACTTTGTTAGAGAACGAAGCATACCTTAGTGGAGACCCTGAGGCAAAACATTACAAAGTATTGTAGCCATTTAGGTTGATTGCTGAGAGGCCGGCCAGATACGTGTTTGCCTTCACTCAAAATAGTGGCTAGTTCAATGATTATTAAATTAAATCCACCGGTGCGACGGGCCTTAGTAGCCTGCTCACTCATGATCTTGTCATTTCATGTAATGCTTTACGAGCCTAGACTCCGCCCCTGTTTAAAAATGGCAAATAGCATTGCAATAATTCACTTCCACTGCCAATCAGAGGCCTACTTTTTCTCTCAACTGCGCTGCATAAGATGGAACAGAGGATTTAGAGCTTGTTTCGGTAGCCAGCATACCAGCGCCTCAGATTTCCTCAAATTATGGACATAGACTTTTATTTTCATTAAAGTGGTGTTTAAAATGCGCTTGAATTGAGGCGAAAAAAAGCTGAATGTGATGTCTAACGATAATTGGTTATCCTAGCAATACGCATAGACTTATGCGGGTGAATGAATAACCAAAATTTTTAAAGCAACTTGCATGAAAACTGCCAACCCGCACTTTCGTTAAACCACGTATTGATCTCGGTCGGAAGATGGCACCTTTACGTCAAATACTAAGTTATGTTTGATGCCTCAAGCTGGACATGGGATGCCGAAATTTCGAGTATGTTCTCGATTAACGTCTTCCTGGACTAGGTCAAGTGGGGAATGCATACATATGTGCATATACTTTCGCCTTTTTTCCAAGAGAAATGCGGATATGCTTCCAAACAAACCGGGTGCAGAGAATTAGAGGTTTACTTAGGTCCAAAGGATACGTTCATGTAATTTGCTTCAGAGATTCCTCGCAAAAATACAGCGCTTACAATAACACCGACCGTCTACTACTATGTCTAATGCCTCTTCCACCTCCATTCTTATGTTTCACGTTAACTTGCTTTCCCATCAAAGAGAACTTTTTAAGCCTAACGTAAGTCAGAGAAATAATGGAAACTTGAATCTTGCCACTGTGGTCGAAATTGAAGCTGCCACAAAAGGTCTTATCCACTTTCCTCTATCCTACTTATTCTCGAATCACCAAACATGGATGTGACTTTGCCTACCCCAAAGCATGGAATAAGCATCACATCTAACATCACCCCACTGATTTCGCTAAAATGTATTATCAAGTTTGGTAGCTGATTAGAGTTTAGCGATCGCAAACTGCGTTCAGATGCTAAAGCATCATAAAAGGCTACTCTATTTCCATTCATTGAGTCAAGTCAGGGGAAAGTGGAATTAACAATTTTATTCTCGTTTATTTTATGTTGGACATGATAAAATCAATTAGTTCAACTCTGACTGGGCTGTATTTATGTAGGGAGTTGACTTTCTCATTCATTGAATAAAGTACGAAGTGCTGACCCAAAAGTTGCATAGACTCATCGGCTTGTCCAATCAGATGCCTCACTATCGCACCGATTACGCCCAACCAATAGTCTTCCAGAGGGGGGTGCAGTGACTCATCGGTTGGAGAATAGGCGACCAGAACGTGAACAGACATCAACGAAGTGCAAAGAGGTTGGAACTATCCATCCGGTAGCATTGTCTCTAGGTCGGATTTCGTACTGAGGTGACATCTCGCCCGGAATTATCTATTTTGCCACATCCTTCACTTATGGATCGTAAAGCAGAGTCGGTCAATTCGGACTCTCAAACTCAGGAGGACAGAGGAATCAGCGAGTGCTTTTCATTTATAGTGCCTTTTTCAAATAATATGCTCTAGAGTTGATTGATTTCAGGTGACTTATTCAGTTTTCAATTAAATCACCTTATTTCTACATGTCAAAACTAAGGTATTTATTTTCTTAGCACTTTGCAGTTTAACAATAGGATCGTGATTACCGAGTGCGTGAACACAAATTGCTTGCATGATGACAGACTTGGCAGTCTTGCAACTATTATGCACGTAGATGGCACCACTTAGTCTATGTAGCTAGAGGGAAGAAAGTATCACATTCTGTTGTTCTCAGTGCCTGATTCAATCAGTTATCTTATTCGCTTGTTGATGTTTTAGTGGCATCCTTAAGAGAGCCGGCAGGAGCAGATTGAGTCCCATTCCTGTTTATGCACCCCAGTTTTTAGTAGTACACATCAAGCAGAGTAGCACATTCAGATATCAAAAATATTTTAGCCATTTAGGTGTGTACTCTTAGGCTTGCTCACTTAAGTCAATTCATGAGGTTGTATCTAATTTTGGTGTGGTCAAGTTATAAGCGACTTCGTCAGTACGCAACAGAAAAGCCTACTTACTGATGAAAGGGTTGACTTGCTGCGCGAGTTCAATAGACGCTAAAGTTAAGGAATACACTTTGTAATAAATTTATTTTTACTGGCTTTTGTTCCAAATTATTTTACAGTTAATTTTCTTTGAAACAAAGATCGTGCCACAGGGAACGTTTTTGGCCTAGGAGAACCTAATCTGCCGACTCCTGCGCATGGAATCTTCTTAGAGGCCGTAAGCAATTGGGATTGTGCTGCAATGCATTCGTGAAGCTATCCATGACTTGCCATAGTTAACAACGATGATTGCTTTGAATAGAGATCCAGTAATTTGCATCTGGATTAGTGCCTCCACTCAGCGGTTATATGCCACCGTCAAGCCCAGGTTCGAGCCCAGTTGTGTTTCCGCTCAGAGGTGGTAAATTTGCACAGCCTACTGCGTTATACTGACAGTCGACAGACCCTGTAATGCCTACAAATTTTAAAGTGTGTTCCTCCGTGACTGCTGCTGCTTTTACCAGTGATGACCGCAGCGGTTATCTTCCTTCGCAACAACCCGTCAGCGAATACGTTGATGGCATCCATTACCTCATTTCAGGATTAATCAAGGGAATTATGTTACTAACACACACGCGGAGCCCTAATGGGTCGCTGTGGCCTCAAACGCCTCCGAAAGTTACATGTGCCAGCAAAGGCTGGAATGAATATGAACCTATCTGTTCTACCACTGTAGGGCCCCACAGCGATTGCACAGGGCCTGCCAGGCGCATTGTATATTGCGCCAGTATGGCAGAATCCTGCTGCTGCCGCTGCTGCTATAAACGATGCCATGAGAAATAATGCCTTAGTGACGCAATTAATGGCGTCTATGGCAAAAGGGTACAAGTTACATTAGCTCATGCTGCAACCGCAGCAGCATCAGAACCAATTTCACCCAAACTGGGGTGTGTAACTTACGATACCAGGCACCCTCTATAGCGGCGCAGGTAAGATGTCGTTTGCTACCCCTTGCCCTGGAAGATTTGCCTTTCTGGCAATTTGTCATCATGCATCACTTTTAGCTGCTCCACCGTCAATGTACATCGACCCTTAGTTTGGACCTGGTGAGCTCGTGCTTTACCTTAGCAACCTTAGCATATCATTGCTTCTGTTTTGCCGTCAATAGCACCGAGCGCTCAAAACCTCGACCAAGTGGCACCCACTCCTCTCCATCAACAGCCTTTTGCACAGAAGCCAGTGACAAGGGGTCCAGAAGGCTCTAGCCTATTTGTCTACCATCTCCCTCAGGAGTGTGGTCAAATGGATTTGCACAATCTCTTTTCACCGGTTGGGCGAGCGCTAAGTGTGAAAATTTATATGGACCGAGACACGAACCAAAGCAGAGGTTTTGGTGCGTGCACAAATTTGGTTGAGCGGCCTGTCAACTTCCATGTCCTCTTTCATTCGCGGTGTATCCATTTACAGGTTTTGTCAGCTACGATAACAACGTGAGTGCGCAGAACGCGATACGAGCACTAAATGGATATGCTGTGGGGAGGAAACGACTCAAGGTTCAGTTGAGGCGCTCTGAAGGTAGACCCTTTACAAGCCACAGGTGTTAACTTCTGTTATAACTCCTGCCCGTGCACCTTTGAAGTTCTTTTCCTTTTTCCCTAGAAGCTAGTCAGAAGTGACCCAATTCACCACTCGATGTTGTCCAGCGCACCACCTATTAATTTAACACCTCATTTATCAACCTCTAGCAGGTTTTAAAGTGGTTGATGCGCCTAATAGTGAGTAAGCCATTGCATTATTAGCACTTGGATCTATAACTTTCGGTTTTGGGAACAATTTTAATTGCCATTACCATACTAGCATGATGGTTTAGATGTTGAATGGGTGTCACCTTTCGGTGTTAGGAATAATTTTATGGGCCATTACTATACTAGCATTTTGGCTTAGATATTGAAATGGAATCATCTGCTTTGGTGGTGTGTAACCCTCCGCT
>MRSW03000496.1:0-23493 GCA_001923025.3 Taenia multiceps
CTGCCTCCTTTTAATCCTGTCGAATCATGCATTAATGCGACAATACACGCTTCATTGTTCCTCTCTCCCCTGTAATGGGTGTAGTACATTGTTTGTTCGAACTGCCGGTTTCGTCACTTTGGGTGGCCATATTGTACCGAGCCCGTTGCTCGGCCCTCGGGCCATGCCAACAGCCCCCAAGCCCTCTGTTTCCAGAATATATGTATTCTGCTCTAGTACCCTACCGCTCCCCTTTTACCCTAAAGGAGCCTCGGAACGCTACAGTAGTACTTATGTAAACAACAATTTATAGTCACTACAATCATTTTGATTACCAGTCTTCAGCAGGCATTTATTGTTATCGTCAAAACATCAACAGTTCATGTTTTCATACCATTGCCATATTTCTCAAATCTTTGCACTTATCTCATACATCTCAATTTCTCCACATCACCTCACACCTATCATCGACGCTACAGTTACCCGACTGCCCCCCTACTTCATTCCATAGCAGAGAGCTCAATGTTGTGCTCTAACATTTCTGTTTTAAGATCCATTCAACTCTCACTCCGCATTTCCATGGATCGCATTTTATTAACTACATTTGCTTTGCTGTCGCGTCCCATAGGCGTGATATATGATATTCTCAAGATTGTCACTGTCCTCACCTTCAAGAGCAAATGTATTCCATGAAGTATAGAAGGAAGAGAACGCAAACCCATTCTTAGGTGCTTTAAGCAAAATAGATCATAATAAAGTTTCTCCAAACCAAAAATTACTCTATTTGATTATGAGTGATTTGATGGAGTTTTCAATTGTTAAGAGAGCTCAATTCAAATGGCAGTTGCTAAGGCGTGAATCCAAAATAAATGTCCTCAAGTAAGCAGAGCAAGTGCACTGAGTAAAGGTGCTCGCAAATCCAAAGAAGGATAGGGCGATAAAAGCCCAATGGGACAAAGTGAAATAAGGCAAAGAAGGTTGCCTCAGACAAGCGTAAGCAGGCCCATCATTTGACATTCAACTTGGCCGCCGTGAGAATGCTTAGAGGCGGATGCAACTTTGATCGATCAGTCAACTCCCTAAACTCACATCCCACTTTTACCACCACTCATTCCGCCTCATTATGCGTGCTGAGTATTATCATAAATCCCTTAACATTAATGGAACCTACCAATAAGTAAAAGACTAACAAAATGGAAACCGAAGAGGAGGAAGAGAAACATGTGCTCATTGGCTGATGCCACGTCTAAATTACAGTCCTCAACTGTGCAAATGTTGATTTCGATGTTGATGTGGCAACTACTCCTAAAACGCAATGCTTCCACTTCCGTGTCTCGAAATGTACGGTTGAGTGATCAAGATGCGTTCAAATTTCCGCCTCATGGGGTCACTTAGAATGCTCCAATTTGGTGACCGCCTGATTATGCAATCTACTCGGGTGATTTAGTAGAAAGTTCGGAGCAAAAAAGCATTGACATGCTTGGTAATTTCATTCTTTTGTTTACATCAGTAGCTATTTAGTAAAGTAAAACACCTGGTTGTTTAAATGACGTATTTCATGGGGCTTTTTAGCCCTTCCGATGGTAGCTAGCAGCGGAGGGCTACACATCACCAAAGCAGATGATTCCATTTCAATATCTAAACCACAATGCTAGTATGGTAATGGCCTATAAAATTATTCCTAACACCGAAAGATGACGCCCATTCAACATCTAAACCACCATGCTAGTATGGTAATGACCATTAAAATTATTCCCAAAACTGAAAGTTATGGATCAGAGAGCTAACAATGCTATAACACACTCATATTTATGCGCATCAACCACTTTGGAACCTGATAGAGATTGGTAAACGAAGTGTTAGATTAATAGGTGGTGCGCTGGACAACATTGAGTGGCGAATCGAGTCACTTCTGTTTAGCTTCTAAGGAAAAAGTAAAAGGAGTTCAAAGGTACACGGGCGGGAGTTATAACAGAAGTTAACACCTGTGGCTTGTAAAGGGTCTACCTTCAGAGCGCCTCGACTGAACCTTGAGTCGTTTCCTCCCCACAGCATATCCATTTAGTGCTCGTATCGCGTTCTGCGCACTCACGTTGTTATCGTAGCTGACAAAACCTGTAAATGGATACACCGCGAATGAAAGAGGACATGGAAGTTGACAGGCCGCTCAACCAAATTTGTGCACGCACCAAAACCTCTGCTTTGGTTCGTGTCTCGGTCCATATAAATTTTCACACTTAGCGCTCGCCCAACCGGTGAAAAGAGATTGTGCAAATCCATTTGACCACACTCCTGAGGGAGATGGTAGACAAATAGGCTAGAGCCTTCTGGACCCCTTGTCACTGGCTTCTGTGCAAAAGGCTGTTGATGGAGAGGAGTGGGTGCCACTTGGTCGAGGTTTGAGCGCTCGGTGCTATTGACGGCAAAACAGAAGCAATGAACTAAGATAAAGCACGAGCTCATTAGGTCCAAACTAAGGGTTGACGTACATTGACGGTGGAGCAGCTAAAAGTAATGCATGATGATAAATTGCCAGAAAGGCAAATCTTCCAGGGCAAGGGGTAGCAAACGACATCTTACCTGCGCCGCTATAGAGAGTGCCTGGTATCGTAAGTTACACACCCAAGTTTGGGTGAAATTTGTAGCTCTGAAGAACTTGCGGAGAGAGATACTTTTGCTGCTGCGGTTGCAGCATGAGCTGATGTAAGTTGTGCCGTTCTGCCATAGACGCGGTCAACTGCATCACTAAGGAATTATTTCTCATGGCCTCGTGTTATGTTCTTAACAACGATGATTGCTTTGAATAGAGACCCGATAATTTGCATCTGGATTAGTGCATCCACTCAGCGGTTATGTGCCACCAGCAAGCCCAGGTTCGAGCCCAGTTGTGTTCTCGCTCGGAGGTGGTAAAGTTTCACAGCCTACTGCATTCTACTGACAGATGACAGACCCTGTAATGCCTACAAATTTTAAAGTGTATTTCGCCGTGATCGCTGCTGCTCCTAACAGTGATGACCGCAGCGGATATCTTCCTTCGCAACAATCCGTCAGCGAATCCCTTGACGGCACCCATTACTTTATTTAAGGCCTAATCACGGGAATTATGTTACTAACATGCACACGGGGCCTCAATGGGTCGCTTAGGCCTCAAACGCCTTCGACGGTTACATGTGTAAGCAAAGGCTGGAGTGAATGTGAACCTACCTGTTCTACCACTGTAGGGCCCCACAGCAGTATATTTTTCGCCAGTGTGGCAACTTACGTTATCAGGCACTCTCTGAAGCGGCGCAGGTAAGATGTCATTTACAGGGAGTTGTATGGAATAAATCTGCCCCTTGAGCCTCCAACTGCACTTAGTGCAAATTCTAAAGTTACCTTGAGATCTGTTTGTTTTTTTATTAATAAAGTTGTAGATTGTTATAAATGGTATAACATTTCAAAGACGCGCAAGTTATTTGGAGAGAGCTTGTTAACGGACCAACTTCTAAAACCGCCGAGGCAGGACGGATTTGGGGTATGGAGGAGGCGGGATGAAATTCTATTTTGAAATATGAATTTTTACTTAGTTTGATGCGGTTTTATCACAGAGGTAGATCGACTCACTTAGTTTTTGCGACTTCACAAATAGGCTGAAGAAACATTCTGTCAGATTGGATCTTCCATTCAGGCCACAGGACAACCCGAAAAGGGTGCAAATGTCTCACTTTCTACATGGATTTTTTCACATATTTACCCAATTTACTAGATGGCATTTCTAACGAAAGAAGGTTATAGGAAACGTTTTGAAATCTAAGAGCATTTTATCATTATACAAGATTTGAGTTGACTTTCCATTATGACAGACAGCCCTGTGAAATTTGGGGCAAGAGAAGGAGCTAAAAGTGAGCCTGCAAGCAAGGCACGCATATCGTGCTAAATCTACAAGGGAGGAAAAGACACCTAACCGTGCATTGATCAGCATAAAGAATGCTTAAATTTTGGGGGTCAAATAAGTGGATTTCGTATAGGGGCATTTGAAAGCACTTGCCTGTGTGCAACGCTTCGAAATGAGCTTTAAGCTGCCGATGACGCCTTAAGTGCCGGAAGCAGACGGGGCAAACCACTGCCGTGGAGTACTTCGATGAAGTGAGGGAGTGGAGGTGATGACATGGTAGCGAGAATTTGACCTCCTCTCTGCCAAAGAGTATTCATCCCTGACCTAGTTTCAAGCTGCAGGTAAGGACAGCTCAAATTGACGAATTAAGCCTAGATGTTATTTTAGTGGCCAAGGAGGTGATGAGCTTTATAACTCTTAAGTACATACTTGGACAACTTTTACGGGCCGCTCTTGCCTGCTACGAGATAACGCACCGTACACCGGTCGTATCACCTCCCAAAGTCAGGAGAGTAACGTGCCGCTTGCCTGATCAGTCCATGTCACTGCATAGGAGTTGATTGGCGCAACTGCTCCTCTCAAGATTGGCGGCTATTTAGAATGCGACAAGGATTCTCACTACGCTGTTCGCAGGCGACCATTATTGTGATGGCATTAGATGGCTGCCCCTTCAGTTCAGCCGATGGAAATGTGCATGTCAATATGTGATTTGCGGTTGACTGAATCGGACAAAAACCTGAT
Source organism: Taenia multiceps (assembly GCA_001923025.3). Lineage (NCBI taxonomy): Eukaryota > Metazoa > Platyhelminthes > Cestoda > Cyclophyllidea > Taeniidae > Taenia > Taenia multiceps. The sequence goes on from MRSW03000496.1 coordinate 4,595, forward strand.
AAAATTGCTCCATACCACCAGCCTCTTTCCAGGGTACCGCTTGACTTTTGGTAGTGTCACGCACTTGCTTACTGGGAGCAAGCTAATCCGTTTGTATTTTGCGACATTATCGGCTGCATAAAGCTATTGCCCTTCGCATTTCCAAATTTTAATAATGAGAATTTCAAGAAAGGACATTTTGTACAAAGGCACAAGATTCCTGCCTATCCAAAAGACATGTTCTCTTCGTTTTCTCCACGCTATCAATGGAAATAAGGACACAGCCAAATCATGCCAAATGAAATGTCGTAGATTTGAAGTCACAACAGGTAAATAACAGCGCATCAACCTCGCCTTGACTGGTCTGTTTCCAGGGCCCTGCAGCTTAAACAAATGCTTGCTGTCCTCCTTGTATTTCTATATTATGCGTCAGTCACTTACATTGAAGCAAGTGACGGCTTCCACCATGCAATTGCAAAGTGTCTTTGTGAGTTTGATGGACGTGATTTGGCAGAAGGATGATCATTGGCAAGAGTTGGCTGAATTGTTTGTGGTGATCAAAGCTAGTTAGTGTGAGGTTCATGCTACTTAAGCACGGAAAGTGGAGGTCGGCTTTTAGGTAAATTTGAGACATGTGCACACAGACTAAGGTGCATGCCACTTCCTTAATTTTGTGGTTAACATCTGCTTCTCCTACACTAGGCATGTGGTAATGATGGGTGTCCAGCTTATGTGATGAAGCGAGGTAGTACACAACGCCATCGAAGCATTAAACGAGTGGCTTGCTGGTGCTAACGCTACAGCCATTATTTAAACAAGTATTGGTGGAAGGTAGTGTCCTCATTTTGTTTAGAAATTCACTTTGACAATGACAAGTCATCGGTGCCTTCGTGCGGGTCTCTGGTTAATTATTAAACCCACATCTTTTGAACTGAAACCACATGGGACGAATTCGCCTGTTGTGGTCAAGGTTGTTTGATTAGTAGCCTCTGATGCAACTGATCTGCATCCTAATCTTGTAATCAAGTAAGATGAAGAGCTCTTATAATTGGAAGCCATTGCATGCAATGGGGACAGAGTAACACTCAATTCCCACTTGCTGAGTCACAAGCGATCTGTTAGTGTCATGTCATCTCCTATAGTTGCTGCGGTGCTGCAGAAAAATGTATTTATTAAAGGTGCGAAGACAAGTACGCCATCATAAATTTCTCTTAAATATATTATAATGAACAACAATAATCAAGAGTATCATTAGTGCCATTCCACTTTCCAAATGGTGGGTGCTTACGCTGCATTGCGTGCTGTCTTGTCTTGAGGAGCTTTAAGATCAACACTAAGTAGAGTTAAGCTAGTATGGCCTATCATCTCCTTCTAACAACTATGAGAGTCTTTGTCCTGAAAAGACTATAAAATTCGTCAATTTTATGTGGAAGAAGTGTTAGGGTGGGTGGAGATCAATCCTGGTTTATAGCATCAGTTGGAGAGGATTATACGCCTCTTACTTGCGCATTACACGTATGCCTCTGCTCCTATCTGCTAAGCTACTACTTATTTGCATTCATCGATGGAATTATTGCCACAACCTATCACCTTTTAACATTTAGCTTATGCTGGCGGCAGTCCTACAATATACCGTCGCTAACATAGATTGATTTCATGCTAATCTACTCAGCTCACACTATCTTACATTGCTGGCCATCTTCTACCATGGGCAAGTTTTGCTCAAATTAAATTAGTCCACCTTTAACTGCATAAACTTTTGGCGCACAAAACCAACCCTCATGTCTCTTGACCACCCAATTGTAAAGCCTAGTCCCATGGCCAACAATGATGAATACAAGGTCTTTTTAGAATGCAAGGAAACCAACAAAGGAAAAAACGCCAAACAAGGGTCAGCGAAAATCAGTGGTGGATGATTTGAGTGGCAGTCACGACGCAGGCAAAAGGGTGAGTGGGCGTAAGAAACTCATTGCTATGCTATTCACACAAAATTCGGCACTACAAGGAATTGGTTGTTTTCCTTCACGTGAAAGGACCGCATCTGTTCGTTTGATAACTATTAGGAAAATGAGAGAAACTTGGTGTGATGGGGCGTAATTATGTATAACGTGAGGTGCAATGCTTTGGAGTGTGAAGTGGGAGTGGGAAAAGAATGACACAGAGGAAGTTGTGCTTTCCTCGCCGGTCCTAACGTACCTGCAAGACAAATGGAAAGGTCTTATTAAGCCTCAGTCCTTCTAGTCAGTACCGAGAGGCAAATAACGTGACATTTGAATGCTGAGTGTTAAAAGCAGCTTTGAAATGTGAATGAATGGGCGGAAAGCCTAGTCTAAATCCATCTAAACAAACTACGTTTGGCTAAGCAGGGTGCTTCCAAGTAGGGTGAATGACACTATGTACATGTAGGCATAAAAATGATCGAAGTATGAACCAGACCGCCTGAGAAACTCCACCGTATTAGCAAATGTAAATTTTTGATGATAGGAAAACGGCGGAAAGCTGGAGGAAAAGGCGAGAGAGGGAAGATGGAATGGATAAGATATTAAGCTATGATATCCATGCAAGTGTACGCATTACGTTATTCGATGCGAATGTACTGCCTTTTTGGTTTTACCCTTCTATTCCTTTTATTCGTCCATCCATTCACTTCTTCATCCTCTCGGCTCCTTCAACTGCTGCAAACATGATCTGGGGAATTCGTTCAATTTCAAAAGGGGCAAACACAAAACCAGTGTGCTTACAGTGGACGCAGGGATCTCTATTGGCATGTCCTGTTACACGAATTTTAAAAAGCTGACTGTTTGACACTCTACCCGGCTCCTAATTTGCAAGCACGAATCACCACTTTGGTCACTACGCATGCTCCACCAGTGCTTGGGCCAGGTCCTCATCCACAAAACCATCCTTCTCTTGCTAGGTGAAGATGAAATCTTGCACCACAAAATAAGTATGCACTGGTGAGCAATTTCTGTGGTGTACGGATTTCAATCAAGCTTTACTGACTGTTATGCTACCGTTTTAAGACCTGATGTGGTCTTGTACAAAACTCTGGGCCTACAATGCGTGAAATGTTGGTGTGTCTGCAGAGTGGGGTGTTACCTGTCAGCACGATGTTGTGATGCCACCTGCCACGTCATCTTGCCCAATCCACAACTGTGCAATGAATAGTGTTTAGCCTCGTTGGGGTAACTGCAAGTCTTGTAAGGACAACATGTATTCAAACAATGTGCTGCCAATAGGCGAGGTGATAACTTGAACCTACGTGACTGCTGACCCACATGGCAGCCTACCACCAAGCTTAAAATAAGGGTTTGGCTAGATTGTAGGCACAATCGAGGCAAAGCTCTCATTGGTTAAAGGAAAGCAATGGGAGCAAAATCATTGAGGAATGTCCAACTCCTATTAGACAAATAGCAGTATCGAAACGAAAAAGATCAGAAATACATCAAAAGAAATTGGATGTTTGCTGGATTAGGCCAGCAGACACAGTGAAGTGACATTGAAAGGCGTAGGATGTCGGTTCGGTTTATTAGATGCACCATCAATAAAACTTGTCGGAAGGAAGCGGCGCAAGTTGGAGGTCGCAATGTATAATGCAGCAATCCCTTTGGTGAACGCTCATAATTTTGTCTTGTCTGTCACAACTCTGCGCCGTAAATCCCTCACTCACCATTATGCTGGGACCATTAACTCTCGTGCTGTGGTAAAAACTTTCACTCTCGCTAGTGCCGTTTGAAAGCCGAAGCCTACCAGTAACACATATTTTATCGCTTGAGATTATGTTTGCAACGGGCCTCATTTTCTGAAATTTTCCCGCCATCATTCTAAAAAGTTTAAGAGCAGTACACTTTTGTTAACCCGTGCAGTCTGATGTACGGTTTCATGTTAGCACACTCGCATGCTTCCCAAATAACTCTTGAGTCATGCAATGGACTACAAAGTCCGCAGTTTATGCATTGGTGGCGGCAAACATTCGACATTGTTGGAGTTCACTGGGGCATTGTTTGTGTAGGCACAATCGACCGTGCGCTCCACCACTCTGACCAATTTTTATTTCATGCATCTTATTTGCTAAACGTGGGTGTGTGACGTGCAATTCCTTTCCCCACCTTACTCGGCACCTCTCACACACTCAACGCACAACCCACACCGCAAACAGAAAGACTCACTTAACTTAAGGTGAGCCCCATGTCAAACCAAGGCTGCTTGCCTTTGCCTGCGCCACCATATCGTCTACAAGCTCTCTGAAGTCTGAAACAACCTTAAAGTTTGCAATGATTAAGTGATGTAATCCAGACAGCCAAGTGCGCCAACAGAGGTGGTTTACGTGCAGTGCAAATTTGTAAGTGCATTGCATTTACGAATTGTACATAATGAGCCATGGACACAAATTTTGTGCTGAATTACAATGACGGTAATGCGATTAGCATCGTCTATGAATGGACAAATCCAAGTGCACGGACATGTGCATTTCGCATTTTAAATAGGATTATGGTGTGGGGAGAGAAAAGAGGGAGAGAAAGGGAAGGACAAAACGGGGAAGTACGGCTAACTAGGGAAAGCATAAGACACTGACTAAGGATCGTGTAGTTGGCTGAGCACGAATGTGTGTGCAGGGGGAAAGATGGGGACGAATGGAGGCATATGTGATACTTTGATATTCTCAAGGTCGTCACCAACCTCATATGTGAGAGGCATAAGCTCCCTATTAGGAAGTAATGCAAAGACAGCACAAACACATTTTCATAAGTATGGAATAATAAACTTGCACAAAACTCGAAAGTAACAACACATTGGAGCATTTCTGGGCTCGTCTGCCAGGGTTTTATTTTCGGGAAACGTAATCCGCGACGCTGTCATGTATATGGGGCACGCGAGTCTCAGTGTTGTCGTTGTTGGAGGTGTGGTCGGTGTCTTGCCCTCTGCGGCTTTCGTGACGAGGTTTCAGTACAGCCAATAGGGGTACAGGTAGAGGCGTTGCGGCGTACGAGTGAGCGATCCAACGGCCCTGTTTAGGGCCACTTTCGGCGCCACATTGCAGATTGCAGTAATTTCTCCCTGTTCTTACAGCAAGGAAACTGAGGTGGTGTAGGAAGGCCATGTGGGGTGGTTAGAAAGAGTTAGAATTAGAGTAGCAGGATTAGGTTTTGCACTTGTTAGACACGCGTGAGTGGGTGGGTAGCTGGGCTGGAGTTCGACATTCGTCAACAAACTTAGTCTGTCGCTGTTACTGTTTCTCTCTCTTCCTCTCTCCAGGTGGCGTTAGCAAAACCTTTTGATGCGGTCGAGTCTTCCGTGCTTCTGTCTACCTGTTGGGTTTCCGGCTGGCCTTTCAGCTGTCCCAGTGGATTATATGGAGTAGAAACGGAGGTGTTACGATGGGTGGCTGGATAATCGAACGTACGAATTGGTGGATGGCCGTTGGCGTGTGGAGAGGAGAGTGCATCTGAGGTTGGTAATGCTACCGCTAATCTCATTGTTGGTGCCATCAGATGGGTATGAGCATGACAGCACGCAATGACGGTTATCGCCTCTGTTCGTGAGAGTAACAGAATACAGCTCTTTGGTGGATTAGTGACAAAAGGACAACACGAATTACTCGAGTGGTTCAGGTGGTGAAGATAGAACCTCTCTCCTCTTCACCTCGCCCCACTTTTCCTTGCTCTACATTGGATTTCCCTACGCTACGCTAAAGCTAATTAGGACAAACGCTGCGCTAGATTACTTTGTTCCACCCTCTCCTTTGTAGAATTGTACTTAATAGTTGGGCAGTCATTTTAAGCCTCTCTGAAGGAAGAAATTTTGAAGACTTTATCAAGAAAAGTGGTATATTTTGAGTAGGTTCTCAACTAGAATTGACTCAAGTCGTCCTAAGGGAGACTGTCGCAAACTGTTTGTCCAAGTCAAATTCAACGGTGCTACAGAAATCAGTCAACATTAACGCTGACCGGTCTCACTCGGAAGATTGAGCGCCTTAGTGGTGGAGCATTGGAATGAGCATGGCAGTCCAGTAGAGGAGACAGGTACTCCTGCATATACGCTCTCCGCTGACGCCACAAAGCAACAGACGGTGCGCACGGGTAATGGACACCCACAGATCTGCTCACTACGAAGCTACTTTGGTCCGTGATTCGCCCTTTCACCCATCACTCCCTCCCCATCTTCCACTGCCGGCACAACCCAACATCCAATAGAAGTGTGATTCTGCCACCTATTGCATGCTGCTTCCACGCCTATGGCCACCTCGCATTGCATTGCGACACAATTCTAATTGGCTGCACAGCACTTCAACCGAGTTACACATCTCATTGGCTCGCCACCTCTCACTATTACTGCCATTGGTTCTCGCATTCATCCTGCTGCATCCAACCTGACCTGATCTCACCCAATCACAGCCATAGGGACAATCACCTCTGCTTTTAGCTAAGCTAAGCCAAGCCAACCCATCGTCGCATTAACCATTGCATTGAACAATTTCCTGTTTCCTTACATTCACTTAAGCACTTACAGCACCTACACGCGCATGCACCCACAGTCGGGTGGATGGTAGGTGGGTAGCCTCCATATACTTGCCCAAGCACATTCACAACGCTATCAAGAGATATGACAAGAATTTCGCCCACAATTTACCATCATATTAATGCATCATTTCACAATTTCAGATGCTAGTCATTTGGAATTGTATTTAGCAGGTTCTTCCTTCGCATTTATGCACACACATTGATAAGCTATTTAAGCACATGCAATCGTATTTAGGTGCATCTGCTTGCACTGCCAATAAACAAATTGAGGTAGATAAAATAATATTGGTAAAGGGAATACTAAATGGGTGCTTACAAAGGCTGGAAGTAAGACGGTGCCTGAAATGCACAAATGGACAGAGCTTGTTTTCTGACTTTTCTTTGTTCGCCCATCGTAGTCTTCGTGACTCAGGTCCATATCTACTGAAGTGCTCCAATGACCAATGCTTGATCAAGATAAAGGGCAAAGGGACTTGGGAGCAAAGGTGCTAATTGCCATGGGGACGTGATGCAAGGCAACATACAGAGTTTCAAGAAAATCACCTGTGGGCTCAAGGCTTATCTGGATAAGGCCGTTTGCAACGCCGCAATACATTGGGCACGCGAAGCGCAAGATACTTACTGGCATGGACGTGGTCTATTCCATCATGCGCAGAGGGCACATCCTCCATGACTTCGGTGGCTTAGTTAGATCGTAGATGACGGACGCATCAGTGGAGAGATTACGGCACACGTGCGAACGCCCTGGTGGCGCTTTTTGGGGTCGACTGCAACGCCACATTGCACACAGCATCCGCAGTCGAGTGTTTCACTGGCATGGGATGCAAGGAAAAGTGGCGATTTTGCTTCATGTCACAATCGTTGAGAGAGCATGCTAACCAAAATTGACCTAGCAATCAAATGAATAAAGTGTGATAAACAACAGCAGATGAATTGAAGGAGCTAAGTAGTAAAAGTGGGAAAATGTAAGCAGATAAGACCTGAACTCACCAGTGTCAAAATGTGCTATCATAGATTGATTACACGACGGAGGTATCGGTGTGCAATCAAATCACCCCTCATGGGAGGAACCAGATCGTCTCTACCACGGTGCTAGCTTGTTGATTTGCTTCGTCTGTCAAATCCAGTCACCACGTCTGTCTGCATCCCTCTTGTCCAACAGCAATCAATGCAATAAACTAATATGGGAACTCAAGACCTTCTTTGTGAATTGGAAAATTACTGCACAATCGACATCGACACTGTTGCCTATTTTACTGCCACTAGCTCCATGCGCAACGGAAAAATTGACTCACCAATCCATTCGCTTTAATGCTTGTTATAATTGAGGAGTTTAACTACGCTGATAACCTCCCTTAATAATAAGAGGGATAGAAGGCCGACCCAAACCTTGCTCCTTAAACCAAGATGTTCGATGCGTAATTTACATAGAATGAGATGATGCTATCAGGTTTAGGGTGCCCACACCCTTACAAACATGCAGCTGATTGAATCCTTCATGCACTTAAACAAAGATGGAGGGGGTTAGACTCATCTAACCCATGTGTAAAATAAGCGGTGACTGGTGCGTGACAGTAGCAACAAGTAGTGTAAAAGAGAATGAGATGGATGCCAAATTACCATAGCCTCACCACTAATGCTCAAGCCGATTGCGAAGCCATTTGCTGTTGCGCCCTTAAGTGCGCCACTCTGACTCTCGAATTTGAAGGTGTTTACACTCGCAAGAGTGGGGACGTGAGCCAGCACACGCCACCACCAATGGGCACAGGGCCAGTCTGCAATTGCCGCATCGAAGTAAAAGTTAACTGCGGTTTTGATACTGAATTCAGCAAGACAAATGTGAAGTTTGTTCTCCACCAGATTTACAACGATTGCGCTACTTTGTTAACTGGTTTCAAATTTGACAGACGACAGAATGGGTTGACATGGCATTGCTCACCACCGACCCCCTGATCTCATTCTTCGGATGAATGCCTAGTCGTCAGTTAATGTTTAGTACACTTATCCTGAAGTTGCTCCTATGCCACCTCATGTAGACGCTGTGATTTCTACCAGTAGACATGAGCACAGTCGGTTGAACACGGTGTGGCGTGAACTGAATCTGTCCCTCTTATAAACTGAGTTTAGCTGGAATCCAAGTATTTGTAAGCTCACTGTCAGTCGCAATGTGCTCCACTTGAGCAATCCACCGAAAAGCAGTTCATCAGATTTGCCTGCTATCTTTTGTCATTTATCTGTCTATGTCACGCATTCCAAACGATCCAGTGTTGCCTTGTGGCCTCTGGCCTTATGTACCAGTCCATATTGATGTGTCTGGAGTGCATAGCCTTGATGACGAGTCAAAGCCCCAAAGAATGTTAAATGATCCACGTCTCGGTCTCTTATTTCATTCGTTGTGCAACTCAACTTGTTTGCGCACTGAGTACGTAGCCACACTTGAAGTGTTCACATGCCGAGGATAAGGAAATCGCCGTCTTGAATGTGTAGTGGAAATGCTTTTCCTTCTCTTTCCTTCTCCAAGGGACAAGTGCTTCTGTAGGCGTGAATATTATGTCAGTTTACTTTGGCTGTTGAGGGTTGAATAATGTCTCTGTGATTATATGTTCCGGTTGAGTAATGCAAAGCTCCTCAAAGCTACTTGGTACTTGATGTAAAGCTAGCGTGCGTACATTTATTTACCTACTTCTCCTGGTCATTTATTGTTTCCATTGGCCCAAGACTTTGATATGTTGCAACTTCTTCCAGCACCAAGAATGTTCTCATAAGCAACAATACATCCTGCGCAGGGTGAATCGCAAAGAGGTGTATTTTTAGTAATTCCCTTGCGTGTTTACAAAATCGGTACGTTGATTTGCAGGGCACATGTAAGGCACTCCTATCAGCCTAATCCTATGTGCTTAGCTTTCAAGATGCACTTCATCACCAATACTAAAGCAGCCAGCATTAAAATGTCCCAAAGACGTTAGCGTGGGACTTGTTTAAGATCCGACCCGTGGTGTCCAACGTTTAGTAGTATCTAAGCTGTAAATACTCGAGGCATGCAATAGAAACACTTAGGGAATGGAGTGCCTTTTTCCCAGTATGTGCCCTGCTGCAAACAAGCCTCACTAATTACAGAACTTGATAGTAGCTCATATCGCGAAATAAGGTAGATTGCTTGTTGAAAGTAAAACTGATGAAGGCCATTTAGAAATGTCGCGCAAGTGCATTGATAGCAAAAATGTATTCAGGGTGTTGTGTCTAGGCCTGATACGTGCTTCGGCTAGCACCTATTGTCAAGTGCCCTTGCAGGGTAGTATAAGTGGACTTAGTTGAAGGGAGTTGGAGAATGTTTGAGGCTTGCACACCAAAAGAGCACAGCTGCCAAACGGTAGTAAGAGTGACACAAACGACTGCAGAGATTATTGTAATGTTAAAACTTTCATTTTTCACTGCGTGAAGCTGCCAGTTTAACATATCACTCTTAATGAAGTCGCCTGCATTGTTTTAGAACACTGACGACAAATATTCTCAGGGCTCTCAACGTCCTGTTCATCAAGGCAAAAGTTATTTTTGCAGATTACATGTCTGTAAAAATGCTTAATCCAAAAAAAATGTGCTCTTGCTATTTGATGTTAGTTAAACCGACACAAAGATGTTGCAACTCACCGCATCCTGGATTGCAGACAAGTTCTTAATGGATCTTCTGTTTTGACAATAATGTTGTTTCTGGTAGGCTGATTAATTCTTTGGCGAAATTCATCATAGTGCAAAGATTCAGCAGCTCCTAGATATTACCCACAAACCAAACACTCTCTGAGTGTGCTGTACCATTTTCAAGTAAGTGAGCAGCAAGTCGGGTTTCATTGCATTCAATTCAAAAATAGTCATCATATGAAATATTTATGACTTGCCTCGTAGTCTCCTGTTAAAGACCAACTATTCTGACTCCAGTGAAGTCACTGTTTCTCACAGAGTGCTGCTAGTTCCAAAAAAAACATTTTTCAGGCAAAGCCCATCGAGGTAAGTTTAAGCGAAAAACGTATTCGGCTTTGAATGTCGCTAGACTGCGTGAGCCTCCGAACGTCCGTTAGCATTCTAACTTGCCTCATACAGGCGTTGTATTTTTTCCCTCCCTAATAATGGATACCACTACTTGAATCCACTCCCTTCTCCGTGTTATTTTCCAGGTCGACTTTGTGCTGCATCTCAGCATCTAAATGCCATTTAGAAATCCTTGCATTCACCAAAGGCAGCGAATTAACTTTGCATATTTTAAAAGCAATGACTAGAGTGGATACAACCTGTACTTCAACCGACGCACTGTCGCATAAGTCAACCATAAATTTTGTAATCCTGTTGTCTCGGTTCGGTTGCAGATGGCATAGTGGTGTCAACATTGTTTGCTGTGAATTATAATTGTATGCCAAGTTGTGGCTTTGAATGGATCTCCACCCAATGCAGGCAGCAGCGCCATACTACTCTTACAGATTCAACCAACAGTCTTTGGGTAAATTCAGTGTCTAAAGCACTTTCCCATTTTCACTCAAAACATTTAAGATAGACTCGGTTTTAATTTAGGTCTGATAAAAGCAATGGGACTGCAGTTCGAAGTAATTCAGTTAACTAATCATCCTACCAGTTAGCAATAGCTGACGTTCATCTTAGTTCATTCCTAACGCAGACTGCGATTTTATAGCTTATTCAGAGGAAGCCAATCTGTATTTTTTAATCTGACGCAAACAGGCAGATAAACTAACAACGGAGTTGCTAAATATAACAGTGAATAAACAGCCTACCATAAATCATGTGCTTACAAAGGTCAGGGTGTTGGTTTGCTCCAGACTTACCAAATCTGAGACAGCTGTGCATGACATGAGGCGAGATCACGAAAATTCACTACGCTGACTCAGCTCTAAGACTCTCCCTGACCTTAGTGACCGCTACATTTACGACTGTCACCCAACATGATGAAATATCGCCTTGCCGGATTAAAGCACAGCAGTTGGACATAACTGAGTTATAGCCTTCCCCCGTTGACACCAAATGTTTGTTACAGAATATCCAGATGGATCTATAACCAAAGTCCCTCGTCTATAAACACTTAATTTTGAGAACTTCAAGCGAATTGCCACCAGCTCTGACTTCAGATTCGCTTTCTTTCTAACAAATAAGAGGACGTATTTGGACTTATTTAACGGAGCAATTGGAGGAGTTTTGGCTTGAGTGCAAGATTACTTGCCTTTGAAAAGGTCTGTTTGACTAATAGCATTCCACATTTTACTGCCACTTATCACACTGATATCCTGTTCAGGGATGTTGCCACGTTCTCTAAACTGGACGTTATGTTACATTGTTGACGATGGTTGGGCGTGATGGCTCTTTGAGATAAGAGCAGCCATGGAGCAGATGTTCATTACTCCAGTTTAAACGACCAAATTACGGATTTAACTCAATTTGAATGCACGCCTTACCGACTCAGTTTGCCCTCTACGAGGGTATAGGAGAGGCTCGCTTGGAGGGCTGCATGCATGGACACACAGCCAGGTTGCAATGGTGATGAATCAGTGTTACTTGAAGAGCGATTTATCTTGCTCTGGCTTTTCTGAGTCCAAAACGAAGCAAAACTTCCCTTGTTCGTCTTTGCCTAGTCCCTGCTTGCATACTCTAGGGAGCGAAAATAAGAAATGCTTGGTATTGCTCGTATTGTTACTGTATGAATTTTCTGGAACTAATCACCACAATGAGGAACTGCGTGAATGTGGTCACGACAGCCTGTTACTGTCTTCCGATGCTTGCGTGAAGCTTTTATCCGAAGCACCACTAAATATGGACTTGCAATTAGGCTTCAAATATTAGTTATTATCAACCTATTAATTTTTCAACTTGAAAATTTCTCATTTAAGTATCTTCACACCTCTTCAGAGAAGACATTGTGATGCAGAACTTTACTAAGCGGTAAGTTTGGACGCTTGGAGGATCTTGATGTTTGAACAATCACATTTATTAGCTAGACCAAACTAAGGAAATAATTGCATTTTCCTTGAAGGACGTGGAGAGACATTCGTAAGATCAAGAGGGCGATCAGAATCATAAAGGCAAGTGTATAACAATTGTAGCTCTCTCGCAGCGACTACGTCTTAAAGAAAAGTTTAAAAGTCACTATCGTGCTAGGGCGGGATAGAGAAAGCGACACTTTGATTCTCCTTCAGAACATAAGGACGTTTATTTCAGCTGTCAGTGATGATTCCTGTCCATTTGGATGGAATCACAGTTTAGCTCAACATGTCAAATAGTGTGCTACTTAGCACAGGAGCGCTTTTCATAGCGAGTTCACTTAAAGTCCAATCGCAAACGGGAGCGACAATCGCCTTCCATCAGTATCATTCCATTAATGCACCATTTAAGTTTGTTGCGTGGTAGTGAATCTATTCAGCACTATTTGACTATCCGCATGGGTCTCGTTCGGATGTGGGAGAAGAGGCTACGAAGCTGAGATGGAGGAGGAAGCATTATATGCATTGATCTAGTTTTCCACGGCTTCATATGCTATGTTATGGTGAAAATCGCGTCGTGAATAGAATATCTGTGTATTGGAACGTGCATTTAGATCAGCGATCATGCGGTTATCGCCGAAGCTAACGATTGCAAGCGACAGTTTAGGCAGGTGGGTAAAAGCGAAGTCTCATCAAAACATGCATCTTGGATCAGTCAGCAACTGACTCCGCCAAGTTCCACTAACAGGATTTTTATAATGTGTCTTCACAGTGGAGTTAAATTGGCTCCTTGAGCCAAGTAATATCAAGCTCGGCCCCACTCGTCATGTCCATAACAGGAAATTGATGCTAAATGAGCACTCGTAACTTTGTTAGAGAACGAAGCATACCTTAGTGGAGACCCTGAGGCAAAACATTACAAAGTATTGTAGCCATTTAGGTTGATTGCTGAGAGGCCGGCCAGATACGTGTTTGCCTTCACTCAAAATAGTGGCTAGTTCAATGATTATTAAATTAAATCCACCGGTGCGACGGGCCTTAGTAGCCTGCTCACTCATGATCTTGTCATTTCATGTAATGCTTTACGAGCCTAGACTCCGCCCCTGTTTAAAAATGGCAAATAGCATTGCAATAATTCACTTCCACTGCCAATCAGAGGCCTACTTTTCTCTCAACTGCGCTGCATAAGATGGAACAGAGGATTTAGAGCTTGTTTCGGTAGCCAGCATACCAGCGCCTCAGATTTCCTCAAATTATGGACATAGACTTTTATTTTCATTAAAGTGGTGTTTAAAATGCGCTTGAATTGAGGCGAAAAAAAGCTGAATGTGATGTCTAACGATAATTGGTTATCCTAGCAATACGCATAGACTTATGCGGGTGAATGAATAACCAAAATTTTTAAAGCAACTTGCATGAAAACTGCCAACCCGCACTTTCGTTAAACCACGTATTGATCTCGGTCGGAAGATGGCACCTTTACGTCAAATACTAAGTTATGTTTGATGCCTCAAGCTGGACATGGGATGCCGAAATTTCGAGTATGTTCTCGATTAACGTCTTCCTGGACTAGGTCAAGTGGGGAATGCATACATATGTGCATATACTTTCGCCTTTTTTCCAAGAGAAATGCGGATATGCTTCCAAACAAACCGGGTGCAGAGAATTAGAGGTTTACTTAGGTCCAAAGGATACGTTCATGTAATTTGCTTCAGAGATTCCTCGCAAAAATACAGCGCTTACAATAACACCGACCGTCTACTACTATGTCTAATGCCTCTTCCACCTCCATTCTTATGTTTCACGTTAACTTGCTTTCCCATCAAAGAGAACTTTTTAAGCCTAACGTAAGTCAGAGAAATAATGGAAACTTGAATCTTGCCACTGTGGTCGAAATTGAAGCTGCCACAAAAGGTCTTATCCACTTTCCTCTATCCTACTTATTCTCGAATCACCAAACATGGATGTGACTTTGCCTACCCCAAAGCATGGAATAAGCATCACATCTAACATCACCCCACTGATTTCGCTAAAATGTATTATCAAGTTTGGTAGCTGATTAGAGTTTAGCGATCGCAAACTGCGTTCAGATGCTAAAGCATCATAAAAGGCTACTCTATTTCCATTCATTGAGTCAAGTCAGGGGAAAGTGGAATTAACAATTTTATTCTCGTTTATTTTATGTTGGACATGATAAAATCAATTAGTTCAACTCTGACTGGGCTGTATTTATGTAGGGAGTTGACTTTCTCATTCATTGAATAAAGTACGAAGTGCTGACCCAAAAGTTGCATAGACTCATCGGCTTGTCCAATCAGATGCCTCACTATCGCACCGATTACGCCCAACCAATAGTCTTCCAGAGGGGGGTGCAGTGACTCATCGGTTGGAGAATAGGCGACCAGAACGTGAACAGACATCAACGAAGTGCAAAGAGGTTGGAACTATCCATCCGGTAGCATTGTCTCTAGGTCGGATTTCGTACTGAGGTGACATCTCGCCCGGAATTATCTATTTTGCCACATCCTTCACTTATGGATCGTAAAGCAGAGTCGGTCAATTCGGACTCTCAAACTCAGGAGGACAGAGGAATCAGCGAGTGCTTTTCATTTATAGTGCCTTTTTCAAATAATATGCTCTAGAGTTGATTGATTTCAGGTGACTTATTCAGTTTTCAATTAAATCACCTTATTTCTACATGTCAAAACTAAGGTATTTATTTTCTTAGCACTTTGCAGTTTAACAATAGGATCGTGATTACCGAGTGCGTGAACACAAATTGCTTGCATGATGACAGACTTGGCAGTCTTGCAACTATTATGCACGTAGATGGCACCACTTAGTCTATGTAGCTAGAGGGAAGAAAGTATCACATTCTGTTGTTCTCAGTGCCTGATTCAATCAGTTATCTTATTCGCTTGTTGATGTTTTAGTGGCATCCTTAAGAGAGCCGGCAGGAGCAGATTGAGTCCCATTCCTGTTTATGCACCCCAGTTTTTAGTAGTACACATCAAGCAGAGTAGCACATTCAGATATCAAAAATATTTTAGCCATTTAGGTGTGTACTCTTAGGCTTGCTCACTTAAGTCAATTCATGAGGTTGTATCTAATTTTGGTGTGGTCAAGTTATAAGCGACTTCGTCAGTACGCAACAGAAAAGCCTACTTACTGATGAAAGGGTTGACTTGCTGCGCGAGTTCAATAGACGCTAAAGTTAAGGAATACACTTTGTAATAAATTTATTTTTACTGGCTTTTGTTCCAAATTATTTTACAGTTAATTTTCTTTGAAACAAAGATCGTGCCACAGGGAACGTTTTTGGCCTAGGAGAACCTAATCTGCCGACTCCTGCGCATGGAATCTTCTTAGAGGCCGTAAGCAATTGGGATTGTGCTGCAATGCATTCGTGAAGCTATCCATGACTTGCCATAGTTAACAACGATGATTGCTTTGAATAGAGATCCAGTAATTTGCATCTGGATTAGTGCCTCCACTCAGCGGTTATATGCCACCGTCAAGCCCAGGTTCGAGCCCAGTTGTGTTTCCGCTCAGAGGTGGTAAATTTGCACAGCCTACTGCGTTATACTGACAGTCGACAGACCCTGTAATGCCTACAAATTTTAAAGTGTGTTCCTCCGTGACTGCTGCTGCTTTTACCAGTGATGACCGCAGCGGTTATCTTCCTTCGCAACAACCCGTCAGCGAATACGTTGATGGCATCCATTACCTCATTTCAGGATTAATCAAGGGAATTATGTTACTAACACACACGCGGAGCCCTAATGGGTCGCTGTGGCCTCAAACGCCTCCGAAAGTTACATGTGCCAGCAAAGGCTGGAATGAATATGAACCTATCTGTTCTACCACTGTAGGGCCCCACAGCGATTGCACAGGGCCTGCCAGGCGCATTGTATATTGCGCCAGTATGGCAGAATCCTGCTGCTGCCGCTGCTGCTATAAACGATGCCATGAGAAATAATGCCTTAGTGACGCAATTAATGGCGTCTATGGCAAAAGGGTACAAGTTACATTAGCTCATGCTGCAACCGCAGCAGCATCAGAACCAATTTCACCCAAACTGGGGTGGTAACTTACGATACCAGGCACCCTCTATAGCGGCGCAGGTAAGATGTCGTTTGCTACCCCTTGCCCTGGAAGATTTGCCTTTCTGGCAATTTGTCATCATGCATCACTTTTAGCTGCTCCACCGTCAATGTACATCGACCCTTAGTTTGGACCTGGTGAGCTCGTGCTTTACCTTAGCAACCTTAGCATATCATTGCTTCTGTTTTGCCGTCAATAGCACCGAGCGCTCAAAACCTCGACCAAGTGGCACCCACTCCTCTCCATCAACAGCCTTTTGCACAGAAGCCAGTGACAAGGGGTCCAGAAGGCTCTAGCCTATTTGTCTACCATCTCCCTCAGGAGTGTGGTCAAATGGATTTGCACAATCTCTTTTCACCGGTTGGGCGAGCGCTAAGTGTGAAAATTTATATGGACCGAGACACGAACCAAAGCAGAGGTTTTGGTGCGTGCACAAATTTGGTTGAGCGGCCTGTCAACTTCCATGTCCTCTTTCATTCGCGGTGTATCCATTTACAGGTTTTGTCAGCTACGATAACAACGTGAGTGCGCAGAATGCGATACGAGCACTGAATGGATATGCTGTGGGGAGGAAACGACTCAAGGTTCAGTTGAGGCGCTCTGAAGGTAGACCCTTTACAAGCCACAGGTGTTAACTTCTGTTATAACTCCTGCCCGTGCACCTTTGAAGTTCTTTTCCTTTTTCCCTAGAAGCTAGTCAGAAGTGACCCAATTCACCACTCGATGTTGTCCAGCGCACCACCTATTAATTTAACACCTCATTTATCAACCTCTAGCAGGTTTTAAAGTGGTTGATGCGCCTAATAGTGAGTAAGCCATTGCATTATTAGCACTTGGATCTATAACTTTCGGTTTTGGGAACAATTTTAATTGCCATTACCATACTAGCATGATGGTTTAGATGTTGAATGGGTGTCACCTTTCGGTGTTAGGAATAATTTTATGGGCCATTACTATACTAGCATTTTGGCTTAGATATTGAAATGGAATCATCTGCTTTGGTGGTGTGTAACCCTCCGCTGCTAGCTACCATCGGAAGGGCTAAAAGGCTCCATGAAATACGTCATTTAAACAACCAGGTGTTTTACTTTGCTAAATAGCCACTGATGTAAACAAAAGAATGAAATTACCAAAGCATGTCAATGCTTTTTTGCTCCGAACTTTCTACTAAATCACCCGAGTAGATTGCATAATCAGGCGGTCACCAAATTGGAGCATTCTAAGTGACCCCATGAGGCGGAAATTTGAACGCATCTTGATCACTCAACCGTACATTCCGAGGCACGGAAGTGGAAGCATTGTGTTTTAAGAGTAGTTGCCACATCAACATCGAAATCAACATTTGCACAGTTAGGGGCTGTAATTTAGACGTGGCATCGGCCAATGAGCACATGTTTCTCCTCTTCCTCTTCGGTTTCCATTTTGTTGGTCTTTTACTTATTGGCAGGTTCCATTAATATTAAGGGATTTATGATAATACTCAGCACGCATAATGAGGCGGAATGAGTGGTGGTAAAAGTGGGATGTGAGTTTAGGGAGTTGACTGATAGATCAAGGTTGCATCCACCTCTAAGCATTCTCACGGCGGCCAAGTTGAATGTCAAATGATGGGCCTGCTTACGCTTGTCTGAGGCAACCTTCTTTGCTTTATTTCACTTTGTCCCATTGGGTTTTTATCGCCCTATCCTTCTTTGGATTTGCGAGCGCCCTTACTCAATGCACTTGCTCTACTGACTTGAGGACATTTTTTGAAATCACGCCTTAGCAACTGCCATTGGAATTGAGCTCTTCTTAACAATTGAAAACTCCATCAAATCACTCATAAAAATCGGAGTATTTTTGATTTGGAGAAACTTTATTATGATCTATTTTGCTTAAAGCACCTAAGAATGGGTTTGCGTTCTCCTTCTATTGCTTCATAGTGGATAACATTTGCTCTTGAAGGTGAGGACAGTGACAATCTTGAGAATATCATAATATCACGCCTATGGGACGCGACAGCAAAGTAAATGTAGTTAATAAAAAGCGATCTATGAAAATGCGGAGTGAGAGTCGAATGGGTCTTAAAACAGAAATGTTAGGGCACAACATTAAGCTCTCTGCTGTAGAATGAAGTAGAAGGGCAGTCGGGTAACTGTAGCGTCGATGATAGGTGTGAGGTGATATGGAGAAATTGAGATGTATGAGATAAGTGCAAAGGTTTGAGAAATATGGCAATGATATGAAAACATGAACTGTTGATGTGTTTGACGATAACAATAAATGCCTGCTGAAGACTGGTTTTCAGAATGATTGCAGTGATTATCAATTGTTGTTCACA
>MRSW03000497.1:0-37374 GCA_001923025.3 Taenia multiceps
TCACTCAATGCCATTTCGTGTTGGTCATCTTCACACACTGCTCAGTTCGCTCTCTCATCAATGCCATTTCGTGTGGTCATCTTCACCACATGCTCATTTCGCTCTCACTCAATCAATGCCATTTCGTGTTGGTCATCTTCACCACACTGCTCATTTCGCTCTCACTCAATCAATGCCATTTCGTGTTGGTCATCTTCACCACACTGCTCATTTCGCTCTCACTCAATGCCATTTCGTGTGGTCATCTCACCACACTGCTCATTTCGCTCTCACTCAATCAATGCCATTTCGTGTTGGTCTTCACCACATGCTCATTTCGCTCTACTCAATCAATGCCATTTCGTGTTGGTCATCTTCACCACACTGCTCATTTCGCTCTCACTCATCAATGCCATTTCGTGTTGGTCATCTTCACCACATGCTCATTTCGCTCTCATCAATGCCATTTCGTGTTGGTCATCTTCACCACACTGCTCATTTCGCTCTCAATCAATGCCATTTCGTGTTGGTCATCT
Source organism: Taenia multiceps (assembly GCA_001923025.3). Classification (NCBI taxonomy): domain Eukaryota; kingdom Metazoa; phylum Platyhelminthes; class Cestoda; order Cyclophyllidea; family Taeniidae; genus Taenia; species Taenia multiceps. The sequence goes on from MRSW03000497.1 coordinate 516, forward strand.
CACACACTGCTCATTTCGCTCTCACTCATCAATGCCATTTCGTGTTGGTCATCTTCACCACACTGCTCATTTCGCTCTCACTCAATGCCATTTCGTGTTGGTCATCTTCACCACACTGCTCATTTCGCTCTCACTCAATGCCCATTTCGTGTTGGTCATCTTCACCACACTGCTCATTTCGCTCTCACTCAATGCCATTTCGGTTGGTCATCTTCACCACACTGCTCATTTCGCTCACTCAATCAATGCCATTTCGTGTTGGTCATCTTCACCACTGCTCATTTCGCTCTCACTCAATCAATGCCATTTCGTGTTGGTCATCTTCACCACACTGCTCATTTCGCTCTCACTCAATGCCATTTCGTGTTGGTCATCTTCACCACACTGCTCATTTCGCTCTCACTCAATGCCATTTCGTGTTGGTCATCTTCACCACACTGCTCATTTCGCTCTCAATCAATGCCATTTCGTGTTGGTCATCTTCACCACACTGCTCATTTCGCTCTCACAATCAATGCCATTTCGTGTTGGTCATCTTCACCACACTGCTCATTTCGCTCTCACTCAATGCCATTTGTGTTGGTTTTCTTCACACTGCTCATTTCGCTCTCAATCAATGCCATTCGTGTTGGTCATCTTCACCACCTGCTCATTTCGCTCTCACTCAATGCCATTTCGTGTTGGTCATCTTCACCACACTGCTCATTTCGCTCTCACTCAATGCCATTTCGTGTTGGTCATCTTCACCACACTGCTCATTTCGCTCTCACTCAATGCCATTCGTGTTGGTCATCTTCACCACACTGCTCATTTCGCTCTCACTCAATCAATGCCATTTCGTGTTGGTCATCTTCACCACACTGCTCATTTCGCTCTCATCAATCAATGCCATTTCGTGTTGGTCATCTTCACCACACTGCTCATTTCGCTCTCACTCAATCAATGCCATTTCGTGTTGGTCATCTTCACCACACTGCTCATTTCGCTCTCACTCAATGCCATTCGTGTTGGTCATCTTCACCACACTGCTCATTTCGCTCACTCAATCAATGCCATTTCGTGTTGGTCATCTTCACCACACTGCTCATTTCGCTCTCACTCAATCAATGCCATTTCGTGTTGGTCATCTTCACCACACTGCTCATTTCGCTCTCATCAATGCCATTTCGTGTTGGTCATCTTCACCACACTGCTCATTTCGCTCTCACTCAATCAATGCCATTTCGTGTTGGTATCTTCACCACACTGCTCATTTCGCTCTCACTCAATGCCATTTCGTTGGTCATCTTCACCACACTGCTCATTTCGCTCTCACTCAATGCCATTTCGTGTTGGTCATCTTCACCACACTGCTCATTTCGCTCTCACTCAATCAATGCCATTTCGTGTGGTCATCTTCACCACACTGCTCATTTCGCTCTCACTCAATCAATGCCATTTCGTGTTGGTCATCTTCACCACACTGCTCATTTCGCTCTCACTCAATCAATGCCATTTCGTGTTGGTTCTTCTTCACACATGCTCATTTCGCTCTCACTCAATCAATGCCATTTCGTGTTGGTCATCTTCACCACACTGCTCATTTCGCTCTCACTCAATCAATGCCATTTCGTGTTGGTCATCTTCACCACACTGCTCATTTCGCTCTCACTCAATGCCATTTCGTGTTGGTCATCTTCACCACACTGCTCATTTCGCTCTCACTCAATCAATGCCATTTCGTGTGGTCATCTTCACCACATGCTCATTTCGCTCTCACTCATCAATGCCATTTCGTGTTGGTCATCTTCACCACACTGCTCATTTCGCTCTCAATCAATGCCATTTCGTGTTGGTCATCTTCACCACCTGCTCATTTCGCTCTCACTCAATCAATGCCATTTCGTGTTGGTCATCTTCACCACACTGCTCATTTCGCTCTCACTCAATCAATGCCATTCGTGTTGGTCATCTTCACCACACTGCTCATTTCGCTCTCACTCAATCAATGCCATTTCGTGTTGGTCATCTTCACCACACTGCTCATTTCGCTCTCACAATCAATGCCATTTCGTGTTGGTCATCTTCACCACACTGCTCATTTCGCTCTCACTCAATCAATGCCATTTCGTGTTGGTCATCTTCACCACACTGCTCATTTCGCTCTCACTCAATCAATGCCATTTCGTGTTGGTCATCTTCACCACACTGCTCATTTCGCTCTCACTCAATGCCATTTCGTGTTGGTCATCTTCACCACACTGCTCATTTCGCTCTCACTCAATCAATGCCATTTCGTGTTGGTCATCTTCACCACACTGCTCATTTCGCACTCAATCAATGCCATTTCGTGTTGGTCATCTTCACCACACTGCTCATTTCGCTCTCACTCAATGCCATTTCGTGTTGGTCATCTTCACCACACTGCTCATTTCGCTCTCACTCAATGCCATTTCGTGTTGGTCATCTTCACCACACTGCTCATTTCGCTCTCACTCAATGCCATTTCGTGTTGGTCATCTTCACCACACTGCTCATTTCGCTCTCACTCAATCAATGCCATTTCGTGTTGGTCATCTTCACCACACTGCTCATTTCGCTCTCACTCAATCAATGCCATTTCGTGTTGGTCATCTTCACCACACTGCTCATTTCGCTCTCACTCAATGCCATTTCGTGTTGGTCATCTTCACCACACTGCTCATTTCGCTCTCACTCAATGCCATTTCGTGTTGGTCATCTTCACCACACTGCTCATTTCGCTCTCACTCAATGCCATTTCGTGTTGGTCATCTTCACACACTGCTCATTTCGCTCTCACAATCAATGCCATTTCGTGTTGGTCATCTTCACCACACTGCTCATTTCGCTCTCACTCAATCAATGCCATTTCGTGTTGGTCATCTTCACCACACTGCTCATTTCGCTCTCACTCAATCAATGCCATTTCGTGTTGGTCATCTTCACCACACTGCTCATTTCGCTCTCACTCAATCAATGCCATTTCGTGTTGGTCATCTTCACCACACTGCTCATTTCGCTCTCACTCAATGCCATTTCGTGTTGGTCATCTTCACCACACTGCTCATTTCGCTCTCACTCAATCAATGCCATTTCGTGTTGGTCATCTTCACCACACTGCTCATTTCGCTCTCACTCAATCAATGCCATTTCGTGTTGGTCATCTTCACCACACTGCTCATTTCGCTCACTCAATCAATGCCATTTCGTGTTGGTCATCTTCACCACACTGCTCATTTCGCTCTCACTCAATCAATGCCATTTCGTGTTGGTCATCTTCACCACACTGCTCATTTCGCTCTCACTCAATCAATGCCATTTCGTGTTGGTCATCTTCACCACACTGCTCATTTCGCTCTCACTCAATCAATGCCATTTCGTGTTGGTCATCTTCACCACACTGCTCATTTCGCTCTCATTCAATCAATGCCATTTCGTGTTGGTCATCTTCACCACACTGCTCATTTCGCTCTCACTCAATCAATGCCATTTCGTGTTGGTCATCTTCACCACACTGCTCATTTCGCTCTCACTCAATCAATGCCATTTCGTGTTGGTCATCTTCACCACACTGCTCATTTCGCTCTCACTCAATGCCATTTCGTGTTGGTCATCTTCACCACACTGCTCATTTCGCTCTCACTCAATCAATGCCATTTCGTGTTGGTCATCTTCACCACACTGCTCATTTCGCTCTCACTCAATCAATGCCATTTCGTGTTGGTCATCTTCACCACACTGCTCATTTCGCTCTCACTCAATCATTTCGTGTTGGTCATCTTCACCACACTGCTCATTTCGCTCTCAACTCAATGCCATTTCGTGTTGGTCATCTTCACCACACTGCATTTCGCTCTCACTCAATGCCATTTCGTGTTGGTCATCTTCACCACACTGCTCATTTCGCTCTCACTCAATGCCATTTCGTGTTGGTCATCTTCACCACACTGCTCATTTCGCTCTCACTCAATCAATGCCATTTCGTGTTGGTCATCTTCACCACACTGCTCATTTCGCTCTCACTCAATGCCATTTCGTGTTGGTCATCTTCACCACACTGCTCATTTCGCTCTCACTCAATGCCATTTCGTGTTGGTCATCTTCACCACACTGCTCATTTCGCTCTCACTCAATGCCATTTCGTGTTGGTCATCTTCACCACACTGCTCATTTCGCTCTCACTCAATGCCATTTCGTGTTGGTCATCTTCACCACACTGCTCATTTCGCTCTCACTCAATCAATGCCATTTCGTGTTGGTCATCTTCACCACACTGCTCATTTCGCTCTCACTCAATCAATGCCATTTCGTGTTGGTCATCTTCACCACACTGCTCATTTCGCTCTCACAATCAATGCCATTTCGTGTTGGTCATCTTCACCACACTGCTCATTTCGCTCTCAATCAATGCCATTTCGTGTTGGTCATCTTCACCACACTGCTCATTTCGCTCTCACTCAATGCCATTTCGTGTTGGTCATCTTCACCACACTGCTCATTTCGCTCTCACTCAATCAATGCCATTTCGTGTTGGTCATCTTCACCACACTGCTCATTTCGCTCTCACTCAATGCCATTTCGTGTTGGTCATCTTCACCACACTGCTCATTTCGCTCTCACTCAATCAATGCCATTTCGTGTTGGTCATCTTCACCACACTGCTCATTTCGCTCTCACTCAATGCCATTTCGTGTTGGTCATCTTCACCACACTGCTCATTTCGCTCTCACTCAATGCCATTTCGTGTTGGTCATCTTCACCACACTGCTCATTTCGCTCTCACTCAATCAATGCCATTTCGTGTTGGTCATCTTCACCACACTGCTCATTTCGCTCTCACTCAATCAATGCCATTTCGTGTTGGTCATCTTCACCACACTGCTCATTTCGCTCTCACTCAATCAATGCCATTTCGTGTTGGTCATCTTCACCACACTGCTCATTTCGCTCTCACTCAATCAATGCCATTTCGTGTTGGTCATCTTCACCACACTGCTCATTTCGCTCTCATTCAATCAATGCCATTTCGTGTTGGTCATCTTCACCACACTGCTCATTTCGCTCTCATCAATGCCATTTCGTGTTGGTCATCTTCACCACACTGCTCATTTCGCTCTCACTCAATCAATGCCATTTCGTGTTGGTCATCTTCACCACACTGCTCATTTCGCTCACCAATCAAGCCATTTCGTGTTGGTCATCTTCACCACACTGCTCATTTCGCTCTCACTCAATGCCATTTCGTGTTGGTCATCTTCACCACACTGCTCATTTCGCTCTCACTCAATGCCATTTCGTGTTGGTCATCTTCACCACACTGCTCATTTCGCTCTCACTCAATGCCATTTCGTGTTGGTCATCTTCACCACACTGCTCATTTCGCTCTCACTCAATCAATGCCATTTCGTGTTGGTCATCTTCACCACACTGCTCATTTCGCTCTCACTCAATCAATGCCATTTCGTGTTGGTCATCTTCACCACACTGCTCATTTCGCTCTCACTCAATGCCATTTCGTGTTGGTCATCTTCACCACACTGCTCATTTCGCTCTCACTCAATAATGCCATTTCGTGTTGGTCATCTTCACCACACTGCTCATTTCGCTCTCAATCAATGCCATTTCCTGTTGGTCATCTTCACCACACTGCTCATTTCGCTCTCACTCAATGCCATTTCGTGTTGGTCATCTTCACCACACTGCTCATTTCGCTCTCACTCAATCAATGCCATTTCGTGTTGGTCATCTTCACCACACTGCTCATTTCGCTCTCACTCAATGCCATTTCGTGTTGGTCATCTTCACCACACTGCTCATTTCGCTCTCACTCAATGCCATTTCGTGTTGGTCATCTTCACCACACTGCTCATTTCGCTCTCACTCAATGCCATTTCGTGTTGGTCATCTTCACCACACTGCTCATTTCGCTCTCACTCAATGCCATTTCGTGTTGGTCATCTTCACCACACTGCTCATTTCGCTCTCACTCAATGCCATTTCGTGTTGGTCATCTTCACCACACTGCTCATTTCGCTCTCACTCAATCAATGCCATTTCGTGTTGGTCATCTTCACCACACTGCTCATTTCGCTCTCACTCAATCAATGCCATTTCGTGTTGGTCATCTTCACCACACTGCTCATTTCGCTCTCACTCAATCAATGCCATTTCGTGTTGGTCATCTTCACCACACTGCTCATTTCGCTCTCACTCAATGCCATTTCGTGTTGGTCATCTTCACCACACTGCTCATTTCGCTCTCACTCAATGCCATTTCGTGTTGGTCATCTTCACCACACTGCTCATTTCGCTCTCACTCAATGCCATTTCGTGTTGGTCATCTTCACCACACTCCTCATTTCGCTCTCACTCAATCAATGCCATTTCGTGTTGGTCATCTTCACCACACTGCTCATTTCGCTCTCACTCAATCAATGCCATTTCGTGTTGGTCATCTTCACCACACTGCTCATTTCGCTCTCACTCAATCAATGCCATTTCGTGTTGGTCATCTTCACCACACTGCTCATTTCGCTCTCACTCAATCAATGCCATTTCGTGTTGGTCATCTTCACCACACTGCTCATTTCGCTCTCACTCAATCAATGCCATTTCGTGTTGGTCATCTTCACCACACTGCTCATTTCGCTCTCACTCAATGCCATTTCGTGTTGGTCATCTTCACCACACTGCTCATTTCGCTCTCACTCAATCAATGCCATTTCGTGTTGGTCATCTTCACCACACTGCTCATTTCGCTCTCACTCAATGCCATTTCGTGTTGGTCATCTTCACCACACTGCTCATTTCGCTCTCACTCAATGCCATTTCGTGTTGGTCATCTTCACCACACTGCTCATTTCGCTCTCACTCAATGCCATTTCGTGTTGGTCATCTTCACCACACTGCTCATTTCGCTCTCACTCAATCAATGCCATTTCGTGTTGGTCATCTTCACCACACTGCTCATTTCGCTCTCACTCAATCAATGCCATTTCGTGTTGGTCATCTTCACCACACTGCTCATTTCGCTCTCACTCAATGCCATTTCGTGTTGGTCATCTTCACCACACTGCTCATTTCGCTCTCACTCAATCAATGCCATTTCGTGTTGGTCATCTTCACCACACTGCTCATTTCGCTCTCACTCAATGCCATTTCGTGTTGGTCATCTTCACCACACTGCTCATTTCGCTCTCACTCAATCAATGCCATTTCGTGTTGGTCATCTTCACCACACTGCTCATTTCGCTCTCACTCAATGCCATTTCGTGTTGGTCATCTTCACCACACTGCTCATTTCGCTCTCACTCAATCAATGCCATTTCGTGTTGGTCATCTTCACCACACTGCTCATTTCGCTCTCACTCAATCAATGCCATTTCGTGTTGGTCATCTTCACCACACTGCTCATTTCGCTCTCACTCAATCAATGCCATTTCGTGTTGGTCATCTTCACCACACTGCTCATTTCGCTCTCACTCAATCAATGCCATTTCGTGTTGGTCATCTTCACCACACTGCTCATTTCGCTCTCAATCAATGCCATTTCGTGTTGGTCATCTTCACCACACTGCTCATTTCGCTCTCACTCAATCAATGCCATTTCGTGTTGGTCATCTTCACCACACTGCTCATTTCGCTCTCACTCAATGCCATTTCGTGTTGGTCATCTTCACCACACTGCTCATTTCGCTCTCACTCAATCAATGCCATTTCGTGTTGGTCATCTTCACCACACTGCTCATTTCGCTCTCACTCAATCAATGCCATTTCGTGTTGGTCATCTTCACCACACTGCTCATTTCGCTCTCACTCAATCAATGCCATTTCGTGTTGGTCATCTTCACCACACTGCTCATTTCGCTCTCACTCAATCAATGCCATTTCGTGTTGGTCATCTTCACCACACTGCTCATTTCGCTCTCACTCAATGCCATTTCGTGTTGGTCATCTTCACCACACTGCTCATTTCGCTCTCACTCAATGCCATTTCGTGTTGGTCATCTTCACCACACTGCTCATTTCGCTCTCACTCAATCAATGCCATTTCGTGTTGGTCATCTTCACCACACTGCTCATTTCGCTCTCACTCAATCAATGCCATTTCGTGTTGGTCATCTTCACCACACTGCTCATTTCGCTCTCACTCAATCAATGCCATTTCGTGTTGGTCATCTTCACCACACTGCTCATTTCGCTCTCACTCAATGCCATTTCGTGTTGGTCATCTTCACCACACTGCTCATTTCGCTCTCACTCAATCAATGCCATTTCGTGTTGGTCATCTTCACCACACTGCTCATTTCGCTCACTCAATCAATGCCATTTCGTGTTGGTCATCTTCACCACACTGCTCATTTCGCTCTCACTCAATCAATGCCATTTCGTGTTGGTCATCTTCACCACACTGCTCATTTCGCTCTCACTCAATCAATGCCATTTCGTGTTGGTCATCTTCACCACACTGCTCATTTCGCTCTCACTCAATCAATGCCATTTCGTGTTGGTCATCTTCACCACACTGCTCATTTCGCTCTCACTCAATGCCATTTCGTGTTGGTCATCTTCACCACACTGCTCATTTCGCTCACTCAATCAATGCCATTTCGTGTTGGTCATCTTCACCACACTGCTCATTTCGCTCTCACTCAATCAATGCCATTTCGTGTTGGTCATCTTCACCACACTGCTCATTTCGCTCTCACTCAATCAATGCCATTTCGTGTTGGTCATCTTCACCACACTGCTCATTTCGCTCTCACTCAATGCCATTTCGTGTTGGTCATCTTCACCACACTGCTCATTTCGCTCTCACTCAATGCCATTTCGTGTTGGTCATCTTCACCACACTGCTCATTTCGCTCTCACTCAATCAATGCCATTTCGTGTTGGTCATCTTCACCACACTGCTCATTTCGCTCTCACTCAATCAATGCCATTTCGTGTTGGTCATCTTCACCACACTGCTCATTTCGCTCTCACTCAATGCCATTTCGTGTTGGTCATCTTCACCACACTGCTCATTTCGCTCTCACTCAATGCCATTTCGTGTTGGTCATCTTCACCACACTGCTCATTTCGCTCTCACTCAATGCCATTTCGTGTTGGTCATCTTCACCACACTGCTCATTTCGCTCTCACTCAATCAATGCCATTTCGTGTTGGTCATCTTCACCACACTGCTCATTTCGCTCTCACTCAATCAATGCCATTTCGTGTTGGTCATCTTCACCACACTGCTCATTTCGCTCTCACTCAATGCCATTTCGTGTTGGTCATCTTCACCACACTGCTCATTTCGCTCTCACTCAATCAATGCCATTTCGTGTTGGTCATCTTCACCACACTGCTCATTTCGCTCTCACTCAATGCCATTTCGTGTTGGTCATCTTCACCACACTGCTCATTTCGCTCTCACTCAATCAATGCCATTTCGTGTTGGTCATCTTCACCACACTGCTCATTTCGCTCTCACTCAATCAATGCCATTTCGTGTTGGTCATCTTCACCACACTGCTCATTTCGCTCTCACTCAATCAATGCCATTTCGTGTTGGTCATCTTCACCACACTGCTCATTTCGCTCTCACTCAATGCCATTTCGTGTTGGTCATCTTCACCACACTGCTCATTTCGCTCTCACTCAATCAATGCCATTTCGTGTTGGTCATCTTCACCACACTGCTCATTTCGCTCTCACTCAATCAATGCCATTTCGTGTTGGTCATCTTCACCACACTGCTCATTTCGCTCTCATCAATGCCATTTCGTGTTGGTCATCTTCACCACACTGCTCATTTCGCTCTCACTCAATGCCATTTCGTGTTGGTCATCTTCACCACACTGCTCATTTCGCTCTCACTCAATGCCATTTCGTGTTGGTCATCTTCACCACACTGCTCATTTCGCTCTCACTCAATGCCATTTCGTGTTGGTCATCTTCACCACACTGCTCATTTCGCTCTCACTCAATGCCATTTCGTGTTGGTCATCTTCACCACACTGCTCATTTCGCTCTCACTCAATGCCATTTCGTGTTGGTCATCTTCACCACACTGCTCATTTCGCTCTCACTCAATCAATGCCATTTCGTGTTGGTCATCTTCACCACACTGCTCATTTCGCTCTCACTCATTCAATGCCATTTCGTGTTGGTCATCTTCACCACACTGCTCATTTCGCTCTCACTCAATGCCATTTCGTGTTGGTCATCTTCACCACACTGCTCATTTCGCTCTCACTCAATCAATGCCATTTCGTGTTGGTCATCTTCACCACACTGCTCATTTCGCTCTCACTCAATCAATGCCATTTCGTGTTGGTCATCTTCACCACACTGCTCATTTCGCTCTCACTCAATCAATGCCATTTCGTGTTGGTCATCTTCACCACACTGCTCATTTCGCTCTCACTCAATGCCATTTCGTGTTGGTCATCTTCACCACACTGCTCATTTCGCTCTCACTCAATCAATGCCATTTCGTGTTGGTCATCTTCACCACACTGCTCATTTCGCTCTCACTCAATGCCATTTCGTGTTGGTCATCTTCACCACACTGCTCATTTCGCTCTCACTCAATCAATGCCATTTCGTGTTGGTCATCTTCACCACACTGCTCATTTCGCTCTCACTCAATCAATGCCATTTCGTGTTGGTCATCTTCACCACACTGCTCATTTCGCTCTCACTCAATCAATGCCATTTCGTGTTGGTCATCTTCACCACACTGCTCATTTCGCTCTCACTCAATCAATGCCATTTCGTGTTGGTCATCTTCACCACACTGCTCATTTCGCTCTCAATCAATGCCATTTCGTGTTGGTCATCTTCACCACACTGCTCATTTCGCTCTCACTCAATGCCATTTCGTGTTGGTCATCTTCACCACACTGCTCATTTCGCTCTCACTCAATCAATGCCATTTCGTGTTGGTCATCTTCACCACACTGCTCATTTCGCTCTCACTCAATGCCATTTCGTGTTGGTCATCTTCACCACACTGCTCATTTCGCTCTCACTCAATGCCATTTCGTGTTGGTCATCTTCACCACACTGCTCATTTCGCTCTCACTCAATCAATGCCATTTCGTGTTGGTCATCTTCACCACACTGCTCATTTCGCTCTCACTCAAATGCCATTTCGTGTTGGTCATCTTCACCACACTGCTCATTTCGCTCTCACTCAATCAATGCCATTTCGTGTTGGTCATCTTCACCACACTGCTCATTTCGCTCTCACTCAATCAATGCCATTTCGTGTTGGTCATCTTCACCACACTGCTCATTTCGCTCTCACTCAATGCCATTTCGTGTTGGTCATCTTCACCACACTGCTCATTTCGCTCTCACTCAATCAATGCCATTTCGTGTTGGTCATCTTCACCACACTGCTCATTTCGCTCTCACTCAATGCCATTTCGTGTTGGTCATCTTCACCACACTGCTCATTTCGCTCTCACTCAATGCCATTTCGTGTTGGTCATCTTCACCACACTGCTCATTTCGCTCTCACTCAATGCCATTTCGTGTTGGTCATCTTCACCACACTGCTCATTTCGCTCTCACTCAATGCCATTTCGTGTTGGTCATCTTCACCACACTGCTCATTTCGCTCTCACTCAATCAATGCCATTTCGTGTTGGTCATCTTCACCACACTGCTCATTTCGCTCTCACTCAATCAATGCCATTTCGTGTTGGTCATCTTCACCACACTGCTCATTTCGCTCTCACTCAATGCCATTTCGTGTTGGTCATCTTCACCACACTGCTCATTTCGCTCTCACTCAATGCCATTTCGTGTTGGTCATCTTCACCACACTGCTCATTTCGCTCTCACTCAATCAATGCCATTTCGTGTTGGTCATCTTCACCACACTGCTCATTTCGCTCTCACTCAATCAATGCCATTTCGTGTTGGTCATCTTCACCACACTGCTCATTTCGCTCTCACTCAATCAATGCCATTTCGTGTTGGTCATCTTCACCACACTGCTCATTTCGCTCTCACTCAATCAATGCCATTTCGTGTTGGTCATCTTCACCACACTGCTCATTTCGCTCTCACTCAATCAATGCCATTTCGTGTTGGTCATCTTCACCACACTGCTCATTTCGCTCTCACTCAATCAATGCCATTTCGTGTTGGTCATCTTCACCACACTGCTCATTTCGCTCTCACTCAATGCCATTTCGTGTTGGTCATCTTCACCACACTGCTCATTTCGCTCTCACTCAATGCCATTTCGTGTTGGTCATCTTCACCACACTGCTCATTTCGCTCTCACTCAATCAATGCCATTTCGTGTTGGTCATCTTCACCACACTGCTCATTTCGCTCTCACTCAATGCCATTTCGTGTTGGTCATCTTCACCACACTGCTCATTTCGCTCTCACTCAATGCCATTTCGTGTTGGTCATCTTCACCACACTGCTCATTTCGCTCTCACTCAATCAATGCCATTTCGTGTTGGTCATCTTCACCACACTGCTCATTTCGCTCTCACTCAATCAATGCCATTTCGTGTTGGTCATCTTCACCACACTGCTCATTTCGCTCTCACTCAATCAATGCCATTTCGTGTTGGTCATCTTCACCACACTGCTCATTTCGCTCTCACTCAATGCCATTTCGTGTTGGTCATCTTCACCACACTGCTCATTTCGCTCTCACATCAATGCCATTTCGTGTTGGTCATCTTCACCACACTGCTCATTTCGCTCTCACTCAATGCCATTTCGTGTTGGTCATCTTCACCACACTGCTCATTTCGCTCTCACTCAATGCCATTTCGTGTTGGTCATCTTCACCACACTGCTCATTTCGCTCTCACTCAATGCCATTTCGTGTTGGTCATCTTCACCACACTGCTCATTTCGCTCTCACTCAATCAATGCCATTTCGTGTTGGTCATCTTCACCACACTGCTCATTTCGCTCTCACTCAATGCCATTTCGTGTTGGTCATCTTCACCACACTGCTCATTTCGCTCTCACTCAATGCCATTTCGTGTTGGTCATCTTCACCACACTGCTCATTTCGCTCTCACTCAATGCCATTTCGTGTTGGTCATCTTCACCACACTGCTCATTTCGCTCTCACTCAATGCCATTTCGTGTTGGTCATCTTCACCACACTGCTCATTTCGCTCTCACTCAATGCCATTTCGTGTTGGTCATCTTCACCACACTGCTCATTTCGCTCTCAATCAATGCCATTTCGTGTTGGTCATCTTCACCACACTGCTCATTTCGCTCTCACTCAATCAATGCCATTTCGTGTTGGTCATCTTCACCACACTGCTCATTTCGCTCTCACTCAATGCCATTTCGTGTTGGTCATCTTCACCACACTGCTCATTTCGCTCTCACTCAATGCCATTTCGTGTTGGTCATCTTCACCACACTGCTCATTTCGCTCTCACTCAATCAATGCCATTTCGTGTTGGTCATCTTCACCACACTGCTCATTTCGCTCTCACTCAATGCCATTTCGTGTTGGTCATCTTCACCACACTGCTCATTTCGCTCTCACTCAATCAATGCCATTTCGTGTTGGTCATCTTCACCACACTGCTCATTTCGCTCTCACTAAATCAATGCCATTTCGTGTTGGTCATCTTCACCACACTGCTCATTTCGCTCTCACTCAATCAATGCCATTTCGTGTTGGTCATCTTCACCACACTGCTCATTTCGCTCTCACTCAATCAATGCCATTTCGTGTTGGTCATCTTCACCACACTGCTCATTTCGCTCTCACTCAATCAATGCCATTTCGTGTTGGTCATCTTCACCACACTGCTCATTTCGCTCTCACTCAATCAATGCCATTTCGTGTTGGTCATCTTCACCACACTGCTCATTTCGCTCTCACTCAATCAATGCCATTTCGTGTTGGTCATCTTCACCACACTGCTCATTTCGCTCTCACTCAATGCCATTTCGTGTTGGTCATCTTCACCACACTGCTCATTTCGCTCTCACTCAATCAATGCCATTTCGTGTTGGTCATCTTCACCACACTGCTCATTTCGCTCTCACTCAATCAATGCCATTTCGTGTTGGTCATCTTCACCACACTGCTCATTTCGCTCTCACTCAATCAATGCCATTTCGTGTTGGTCATCTTCACCACACTGCTCATTTCGCTCTCACTCAATGCCATTTCGTGTTGGTCATCTTCACCACACTGCTCATTTCGCTCTCACTCAATCAATGCCATTTCGTGTTGGTCATCTTCACCACACTGCTCATTTCGCTCTCACTCAATCAATGCCATTTCGTGTTGGTCATCTTCACCACACTGCTCATTTCGCTCTCACTCAATCAATGCCATTTCGTGTTGGTCATCTTCACCACACTGCTCATTTCGCTCTCACTCAATGCCATTTCGTGTTGGTCATCTTCACCACACTGCTCATTTCGCTCTCACTCAATGCCATTTCGTGTTGGTCATCTTCACCACACTGCTCATTTCGCTCTCACTCAATGCCATTTCGTGTTGGTCATCTTCACCACACTGCTCATTTCGCTCTCACTCAATGCCATTTCGTGTTGGTCATCTTCACCACACTGCTCATTTCGCTCTCACTCAATGCCATTTCGTGTTGGTCATCTTCACCACACTGCTCATTTCGCTCTCACTCAATGCCATTTCGTGTTGGTCATCTTCACCACACTGCTCATTTCGCTCTCACTCAATCAATGCCATTTCGTGTTGGTCATCTTCACCACACTGCTCATTTCGCTCTCACTCAATGCCATTTCGTGTTGGTCATCTTCACCACACTGCTCATTTCGCTCTCACTCAATCAATGCCATTTCGTGTTGGTCATCTTCACCACACTGCTCATTTCGCTCTCACTCAATCAATGCCATTTCGTGTTGGTCATCTTCACCACACTGCTCATTTCGCTCTCACTCAATCAATGCCATTTCGTGTTGGTCATCTTCACCACACTGCTCATTTCGCTCTCACTCAATGCCATTTCGTGTTGGTCATCTTCACCACACTGCTCATTTCGCTCTCACTCAATCAATGCCATTTCGTGTTGGTCATCTTCACCACACTGCTCATTTCGCTCTCACTCAATCAATGCCATTTCGTGTTGGTCATCTTCACCACACTGCTCATTTCGCTCTCACTCAATGCCATTTCGTGTTGGTCATCTTCACCACACTGCTCATTTCGCTCTCACTCAATCAATGCCATTTCGTGTTGGTCATCTTCACCACACTGCTCATTTCGCTCTCACTCAATGCCATTTCGTGTTGGTCATCTTCACCACACTGCTCATTTCGCTCTCACTCAATCAATGCCATTTCGTGTTGGTCATCTTCACCACACTGCTCATTTCGCTCTCACTCAATGCCATTTCGTGTTGGTCATCTTCACCACACTGCTCATTTCGCTCTCACTCAATCAATGCCATTTCGTGTTGGTCATCTTCACCACACTGCTCATTTCGCTCTCACTCAATGCCATTTCGTGTTGGTCATCTTCACCACACTGCTCATTTCGCTCTCACTCAATGCCATTTCGTGTTGGTCATCTTCACCACACTGCTCATTTCGCTCTCACTCAATCAATGCCATTTCGTGTTGGTCATCTTCACCACACTGCTCATTTCGCTCTCACTCAATGCCATTTCGTGTTGGTCATCTTCACCACACTGCTCATTTCGCTCTCACTCAATGCCATTTCGTGTTGGTCATCTTCACCACACTGCTCATTTCGCTCTCACTCAATCAATGCCATTTCGTGTTGGTCATCTTCACCACACTGCTCATTTCGCTCTCACTCAATCAATGCCATTTCGTGTTGGTCATCTTCACCACACTGCTCATTTCGCTCTCACTCAATCAATGCCATTTCGTGTTGGTCATCTTCACCACACTGCTCATTTCGCTCTCACTCAATCAATGCCATTTCGTGTTGGTCATCTTCACCACACTGCTCATTTCGCTCTCACTCAATCAATGCCATTTCGTGTTGGTCATCTTCACCACACTGCTCATTTCGCTCTCACTCAATGCCATTTCGTGTTGGTCATCTTCACCACACTGCTCATTTCGCTCTCACAATCAATGCCATTTCGTGTTGGTCATCTTCACCACACTGCTCATTTCGCTCTCACTCAATCAATGCCATTTCGTGTTGGTCATCTTCACCACACTGCTCATTTCGCTCTCACTCAATCAATGCCATTTCGTGTTGGTCATCTTCACCACACTGCTCATTTCGCTCTCACTCAATGCCATTTCGTGTTGGTCATCTTCACCACACTGCTCATTTCGCTCTCACTCAATCAATGCCATTTCGTGTTGGTCATCTTCACCACACTGCTCATTTCGCTCTCACTCAATCAATGCCATTTCGTGTTGGTCATCTTCACCACACTGCTCATTTCGCTCTCACTCAATCAATGCCATTTCGTGTTGGTCATCTTCACCACACTGCTCATTTCGCTCTCACTCAATCAATGCCATTTCGTGTTGGTCATCTTCACCACACTGCTCATTTCGCTCTCACTCAATCAATGCCATTTCGTGTTGGTCATCTTCACCACACTGCTCATTTCGCTCTCACTCAATGCCATTTCGTGTTGGTCATCTTCACCACACTGCTCATTTCGCTCTCACTCAAATGCCATTTCGTGTTGGTCATCTTCACCACACTGCTCATTTCGCTCTCACTCAATGCCATTTCGTGTTGGTCATCTTCACCACACTGCTCATTTCGCTCTCACTCAATCAATGCCATTTCGTGTTGGTCATCTTCACCACACTGCTCATTTCGCTCTCACTCAATCAATGCCATTTCGTGTTGGTCATCTTCACCACACTGCTCATTTCGCTCTCACTCAATGCCATTTCGTGTTGGTCATCTTCACCACACTGCTCATTTCGCTCTCACTCAATCAATGCCATTTCGTGTTGGTCATCTTCACCACACTGCTCATTTCGCTCTCACTCAATGCCATTTCGTGTTGGTCATCTTCACCACACTGCTCATTTCGCTCTCACTCAATGCCATTTCGTGTTGGTCATCTTCACCACACTGCTCATTTCGCTCTCACTCAATCAATGCCATTTCGTGTTGGTCATCTTCACCACACTGCTCATTTCGCTCTCACTCAATCAATGCCATTTCGTGTTGGTCATCTTCACCACACTGCTCATTTCGCTCTCACTCAATGCCATTTCGTGTTGGTCATCTTCACCACACTGCTCATTTCGCTCTCACTCAATCAATGCCATTTCGTGTTGGTCATCTTCACCACACTGCTCATTTCGCTCTCACTCAATGCCATTTCGTGTTGGTCATCTTCACCACACTGCTCATTTCGCTCTCACTCAATCAATGCCATTTCGTGTTGGTCATCTTCACCACACTGCTCATTTCGCTCTCACTCAATCAATGCCATTTCGTGTTGGTCATCTTCACCACACTGCTCATTTCGCTCTCACTCAATCAATGCCATTTCGTGTTGGTCATCTTCACCACACTGCTCATTTCGCTCTCACTCAATCAATGCCATTTCGTGTTGGTCATCTTCACCACACTGCTCATTTCGCTCTCACTCAATCAATGCCATTTCGTGTTGGTCATCTTCACCACACTGCTCATTTCGCTCTCACTCAATGCCATTTCGTGTTGGTCATCTTCACCACACTGCTCATTTCGCTCTCACTCAATGCCATTTCGTGTTGGTCATCTTCACCACACTGCTCATTTCGCTCTCACTCAATCAATGCCATTTCGTGTTGGTCATCTTCACCACACTGCTCATTTCGCTCTCACTCAATCAATGCCATTTCGTGTTGGTCATCTTCACCACACTGCTCATTTCGCTCTCACTCAATGCCATTTCGTGTTGGTCATCTTCACCACACTGCTCATTTCGCTCTCACTCAATGCCATTTCGTGTTGGTCATCTTCACCACACTGCTCATTTCGCTCTCACTCAATCAATGCCATTTCGTGTTGGTCATCTTCACCACACTGCTCATTTCGCTCTCACTCAATCAATGCCATTTCGTGTTGGTCATCTTCACCACACTGCTCATTTCGCTCTCACTCAATGCCATTTCGTGTTGGTCATCTTCACCACACTGCTCATTTCGCTCTCACTCAATCAATGCCATTTCGTGTTGGTCATCTTCACCACACTGCTCATTTCGCTCTCACTCAATGCCATTTCGTGTTGGTCATCTTCACCACACTGCTCATTTCGCTCTCAATCAATGCCATTTCGTGTTGGTCATCTTCACCACACTGCTCATTTCGCTCTCACTCAATCAATGCCATTTCGTGTTGGTCATCTTCACCACACTGCTCATTTCGCTCTCACTCAATCAATGCCATTTCGTGTTGGTCATCTTCACCACACTGCTCATTTCGCTCTCACTCAATCAATGCCATTTCGTGTTGGTCATCTTCACCACACTGCTCATTTCGCTCTCACTCAATCAATGCCATTTCGTGTTGGTCATCTTCACCACACTGCTCATTTCGCTCTCACTCAATCAATGCCATTTCGTGTTGGTCATCTTCACCACACTGCTCATTTCGCTCTCACTCAATCAATGCCATTTCGTGTTGGTCATCTTCACCACACTGCTCATTTCGCTCTCACTCAATCAATGCCATTTCGTGTTGGTCATCTTCACCACACTGCTCATTTCGCTCTCACTCAATCAATGCCATTTCGTGTTGGTCATCTTCACCACACTGCTCATTTCGCTCTCACTCAATCAATGCCATTTCGTGTTGGTCATCTTCACCACACTGCTCATTTCGCTCTCACTCAATGCCATTTCGTGTTGGTCATCTTCACCACACTGCTCATTTCGCTCTCACTCAATCAATGCCATTTCGTGTTGGTCATCTTCACCACACTGCTCATTTCGCTCTCACTCAATCAATGCCATTTCGTGTTGGTCATCTTCACCACACTGCTCATTTCGCTCTCACTCAATCAATGCCATTTCGTGTTGGTCATCTTCACCACACTGCTCATTTCGCTCTCACTCAATCAATGCCATTTCGTGTTGGTCATCTTCACCACACTGCTCATTTCGCTCTCACTCAATCAATGCCATTTCGTGTTGGTCATCTTCACCACACTGCTCATTTCGCTCTCACTCAATCAATGCCATTTCGTGTTGGTCATCTTCACCACACTGCTCATTTCGCTCTCACTCAATCAATGCCATTTCGTGTTGGTCATCTTCACCACACTGCTCATTTCGCTCTCACTCAATCAATGCCATTTCGTGTTGGTCATCTTCACCACACTGCTCATTTCGCTCTCACTCAATCAATGCCATTTCGTGTTGGTCATCTTCACCACACTGCTCATTTCGCTCTCACTCAATCAATGCCATTTCGTGTTGGTCATCTTCACCACACTGCTCATTTCGCTCTCACTCAATGCCATTTCGTGTTGGTCATCTTCACCACACTGCTCATTTCGCTCTCACTCAATCAATGCCATTTCGTGTTGGTCATCTTCACCACACTGCTCATTTCGCTCTCACTCAATCAATGCCATTTCGTGTTGGTCATCTTCACCACACTGCTCATTTCGCTCTCACTCAATCAATGCCATTTCGTGTTGGTCATCTTCACCACACTGCTCATTTCGCTCTCACTCAATCAATGCCATTTCGTGTTGGTCATCTTCACCACACTGCTCATTTCGCTCTCACTCAATCAATGCCATTTCGTGTTGGTCATCTTCACCACACTGCTCATTTCGCTCTCACTCAATCAATGCCATTTCGTGTTGGTCATCTTCACCACACTGCTCATTTCGCTCTCACTCAATCAATGCCATTTCGTGTTGGTCATCTTCACCACACTGCTCATTTCGCTCTCACTCAATCAATGCCATTTCGTGTTGGTCATCTTCACCACACTGCTCATTTCGCTCTCACTCAATGCCATTTCGTGTTGGTCATCTTCACCACACTGCTCATTTCGCTCTCACTCAATGCCATTTCGTGTTGGTCATCTTCACCACACTGCTCATTTCGCTCTCACTCAATGCCATTTCGTGTTGGTCATCTTCACCACACTGCTCATTTCGCTCTCATTCAATGCCATTTCGTGTTGGTCATCTTCACCACACTGCTCATTTCGCTCTCACTCAATGCCATTTCGTGTTGGTCATCTTCACCACACTGCTCATTTCGCTCTCACTCAATCAATGCCATTTCGTGTTGGTCATCTTCACCACACTGCTCATTTCGCTCTCACTCAATCAATGCCATTTCGTGTTGGTCATCTTCACCACACTGCTCATTTCGCTCTCACTCAATCAATGCCATTTCGTGTTGGTCATCTTCACCACACTGCTCATTTCGCTCTCACTCAATCAATGCCATTTCGTGTTGGTCATCTTCACCACACTGCTCATTTCGCTCTCACTCAATCAATGCCATTTCGTGTTGGTCATCTTCACCACACTGCTCATTTCGCTCTCACTCAATGCCATTTCGTGTTGGTCATCTTCACCACACTGCTCATTTCGCTCTCACTCAATCAATGCCATTTCGTGTTGGTCATCTTCACCACACTGCTCATTTCGCTCTCACTCAATCAATGCCATTTCGTGTTGGTCATCTTCACCACACTGCTCATTTCGCTCTCACTCAATCAATGCCATTTCGTGTTGGTCATCTTCACCACACTGCTCATTTCGCTCTCACTCAATCAATGCCATTTCGTGTTGGTCATCTTCACCACACTGCTCATTTCGCTCTCACTCAATCAATGCCATTTCGTGTTGGTCATCTTCACCACACTGCTCATTTCGCTCTCAATCAATGCCATTTCGTGTTGGTCATCTTCACCACACTGCTCATTTCGCTCTCACTCAATCAATGCCATTTCGTGTTGGTCATCTTCACCACACTGCTCATTTCGCTCTCACTCAATCAATGCCATTTCGTGTTGGTCATCTTCACCACACTGCTCATTTCGCTCTCACTCAATCAATGCCATTTCGTGTTGGTCATCTTCACCACACTGCTCATTTCGCTCTCTCTCAATCAATGCCATTTCGTGTTGGTCATCTTCACCACACTGCTCATTTCGCTCTCACTCAATCAATGCCATTTCGTGTTGGTCATCTTCACCACACTGCTCATTTCGCTCTCACTCAATCAATGCCATTTCGTGTTGGTCATCTTCACCACACTGCTCATTTCGCTCTCACTCAATCAATGCCATTTCGTGTTGGTCATCTTCACCACACTGCTCATTTCGCTCTCACTCAATCAATGCCATTTCGTGTTGGTCATCTTCACCACACTGCTCATTTCGCTCTCACTCAATCAATGCCATTTCGTGTTGGTCATCTTCACCACACTGCTCATTTCGCTCTCACTCAATCAATGCCATTTCGTGTTGGTCATCTTCACCACACTGCTCATTTCGCTCTCACTCAATGCCATTTCGTGTTGGTCATCTTCACCACACTGCTCATTTCGCTCTCACTCAATCAATGCCATTTCGTGTTGGTCATCTTCACCACACTGCTCATTTCGCTCTCACTCAATCAATGCCATTTCGTGTTGGTCATCTTCACCACACTGCTCATTTCGCTCTCACTCAATCAATGCCATTTCGTGTTGGTCATCTTCACCACACTGCTCATTTCGCTCTCACTCAATCAATGCCATTTCGTGTTGGTCATCTTCACCACACTGCTCATTTCGCTCTCACTCAATGCCATTTCGTGTTGGTCATCTTCACCACACTGCTCATTTCGCTCTCACTCAATGCCATTTCGTGTTGGTCATCTTCACCACACTGCTCATTTCGCTCTCACTCAATCAATGCCATTTCGTGTTGGTCATCTTCACCACACTGCTCATTTCGCTCTCACTCAATCAATGCCATTTCGTGTTGGTCATCTTCACCACACTGCTCATTTCGCTCTCACTCAATCAATGCCATTTCGTGTTGGTCATCTTCACCACACTGCTCATTTCGCTCTCAATCAATGCCATTTCGTGTTGGTCATCTTCACCACACTGCTCATTTCGCTCTCACTCAATGCCATTTCGTGTTGGTCATCTTCACCACACTGCTCATTTCGCTCTCACTCAATCAATGCCATTTCGTGTTGGTCATCTTCACCACACTGCTCATTTCGCTCTCACTCAATCAATGCCATTTCGTGTTGGTCATCTTCACCACACTGCTCATTTCGCTCTCACTCAATCAATGCCATTTCGTGTTGGTCATCTTCACCACACTGCTCATTTCGCTCTCACTCAATCAATGCCATTTCGTGTTGGTCATCTTCACCACACTGCTCATTTCGCTCTCACTCAATCAATGCCATTTCGTGTTGGTCATCTTCACCACACTGCTCATTTCGCTCTCACTCAATCAATGCCATTTCGTGTTGGTCATCTTCACCACACTGCTCATTTCGCTCTCACTCAATCAATGCCATTTCGTGTTGGTCATCTTCACCACACTGCTCATTTCGCTCTCACTCAATCAATGCCATTTCGTGTTGGTCATCTTCACCACACTGCTCATTTCGCTCTCACTCAATCAATGCCATTTCGTGTTGGTCATCTTCACCACACTGCTCATTTCGCTCTCACTCAATCAATGCCATTTCGTGTTGGTCATCTTCACCACACTGCTCATTTCGCTCTCACTCAATGCCATTTCGTGTTGGTCATCTTCACCACACTGCTCATTTCGCTCTCACTCAATCAATGCCATTTCGTGTTGGTCATCTTCACCACACTGCTCATTTCGCTCTCACTCAATCAATGCCATTTCGTGTTGGTCATCTTCACCACACTGCTCATTTCGCTCTCACTCAATCAATGCCATTTCGTGTTGGTCATCTTCACCACACTGCTCATTTCGCTCTCACTCAATCAATGCCATTTCGTGTTGGTCATCTTCACCACACTGCTCATTTCGCTCTCACTCAATCAATGCCATTTCGTGTTGGTCATCTTCACCACACTGCTCATTTCGCTCTCACTCAATGCCATTTCGTGTTGGTCATCTTCACCACACTGCTCATTTCGCTCTCACTCAATGCCATTTCGTGTTGGTCATCTTCACCACACTGCTCATTTCGCTCTCACAATCAATGCCATTTCGTGTTGGTCATCTTCACCACACTGCTCATTTCGCTCTCACTCAATGCCATTTCGTGTTGGTCATCTTCACCACACTGCTCATTTCGCTCTCACATCAATGCCATTTCGTGTTGGTCATCTTCACCACACTGCTCATTTCGCTCTCACTCAATGCCATTTCGTGTTGGTCATCTTCACCACACTGCTCATTTCGCTCTCAATCAATGCCATTTCGTGTTGGTCATCTTCACCACACTGCTCATTTCGCTCTCACTCAATCAATGCCATTTCGTGTTGGTCATCTTCACCACACTGCTCATTTCGCTCTCACTCAATCAATGCCATTTCGTGTTGGTCATCTTCACCACACTGCTCATTTCGCTCTCACTCAATCAATGCCATTTCGTGTTGGTCATCTTCACCACACTGCTCATTTCGCTCTCACTCAATCAATGCCATTTCGTGTTGGTCATCTTCACCACACTGCTCATTTCGCTCTCACTCAATGCCATTTCGTGTTGGTCATCTTCACCACACTGCTCATTTCGCTCTCACTCAATGCCATTTCGTGTTGGTCATCTTCACCACACTGCTCATTTCGCTCTCACTCAATCAATGCCATTTCGTGTTGGTCATCTTCACCACACTGCTCATTTCGCTCTCACTCAATGCCATTTCGTGTTGGTCATCTTCACCACATTGCTCATTTCGCTCTCACTCAATCAATGCCATTTCGTGTTGGTCATCTTCACCACACTGCTCATTTCGCTCTCACTCAATCAATGCCATTTCGTGTTGGTCATCTTCACCACACTGCTCATTTCGCTCTCACTCAATGCCATTTCGTGTTGGTCATCTTCACCACACTGCTCATTTCGCTCTCACTCAATCAATGCCATTTCGTGTTGGTCATCTTCACCACACTGCTCATTTCGCTCTCACTCAATCAATGCCATTTCGTGTTGGTCATCTTCACCACACTGCTCATTTCGCTCTCACTCAATCAATGCCATTTCGTGTTGGTCATCTTCACCACACTGCTCATTTCGCTCTCACTCAATCAATGCCATTTCGTGTTGGTCATCTTCACCACACTGCTCATTTCGCTCACTCAATCAATGCCATTTCGTGTTGGTCATCTTCACCACACTGCTCATTTCGCTCTCACTCAATCAATGCCATTTCGTGTTGGTCATCTTCACCACACTGCTCATTTCGCTCTCACTCAATCAATGCCATTTCGTGTTGGTCATCTTCACCACACTGCTCATTTCGCTCTCACTCAATGCCATTTCGTGTTGGTCATCTTCACCACACTGCTCATTTCGCTCTCACTCAATCAATGCCATTTCGTGTTGGTCATCTTCACCACACTGCTCATTTCGCTCTCACTCAATCAATGCCATTTCGTGTTGGTCATCTTCACCACACTGCTCATTTCGCTCTCACTCAATCAATGCCATTTCGTGTTGGTCATCTTCACCACACTGCTCATTTCGCTCTCACTCAATCAATGCCATTTCGTGTTGGTCATCTTCACCACACTGCTCATTTCGCTCTCACTCAATCAATGCCATTTCGTGTTGGTCATCTTCACCACACTGCTCATTTCGCTCTCACTCAATCAATGCCATTTCGTGTTGGTCATCTTCACCACACTGCTCATTTCGCTCTCACTCAATCAATGCCATTTCGTGTTGGTCATCTTCACCACACTGCTCATTTCGCTCTCACTCAATCAATGCCATTTCGTGTTGGTCATCTTCACCACACTGCTCATTTCGCTCTCACTCAATCAATGCCATTTCGTGTTGGTCATCTTCACCACACTGCTCATTTCGCTCTCACTCAATCAATGCCATTTCGTGTTGGTCATCTTCACCACACTGCTCATTTCGCTCTCACTCAATCAATGCCATTTCGTGTTGGTCATCTTCACCACACTGCTCATTTCGCTCTCACTCAATCAATGCCATTTCGTGTTGGTCATCTTCACCACACTGCTCATTTCGCTCTCACTCAATCAATGCCATTTCGTGTTGGTCATCTTCACCACACTGCTCATTTCGCTCTCACATCAATGCCATTTCGTGTTGGTCATCTTCACCACACTGCTCATTTCGCTCTCACTCAATCAATGCCATTTCGTGTTGGTCATCTTCACCACACTGCTCATTTCGCTCTCACTCAATCAATGCCATTTCGTGTTGGTCATCTTCACCACACTGCTCATTTCGCTCTCACTCAATGCCATTTCGTGTTGGTCATCTTCACCACACTGCTCATTTCGCTCTCACTCAATCAATGCCATTTCGTGTTGGTCATCTTCACCACACTGCTCATTTCGCTCTCACTCAATCAATGCCATTTCGTGTTGGTCATCTTCACCACACTGCTCATTTCGCTCTCACTCAATCAATGCCATTTCGTGTTGGTCATCTTCACCACACTGCTCATTTCGCTCTCACTCAATCAATGCCATTTCGTGTTGGTCATCTTCACCACACTGCTCATTTCGCTCTCACTCAATCAATGCCATTTCGTGTTGGTCATCTTCACCACACTGCTCATTTCGCTCTCACTCAATCAATGCCATTTCGTGTTGGTCATCTTCACCACACTGCTCATTTCGCTCTCACTCAATCAATGCCATTTCGTGTTGGTCATCTTCACCACACTGCTCATTTCGCTCTCACTCAATCAATGCCATTTCGTGTTGGTCATCTTCACCACACTGCTCATTTCGCTCTCAATCAATGCCATTTCGTGTTGGTCATCTTCACCACACTGCTCATTTCGCTCTCACACAATGCCATTTCGTGTTGGTCATCTTCACCACACTGCTCATTTCGCTCTCACTCAATCAATGCCATTTCGTGTTGGTCATCTTCACCACACTGCTCATTTCGCTCTCACTCAATCAATGCCATTTCGTGTTGGTCATCTTCACCACACTGCTCATTTCGCTCTCACTCAATGCCATTTCGTGTTGGTCATCTTCACCACACTGCTCATTTCGCTCTCACTCAATCAATGCCATTTCGTGTTGGTCATCTTCACCACACTGCTCATTTCGCTCTCACTCAATCAATGCCATTTCGTGTTGGTCATCTTCACCACACTGCTCATTTCGCTCTCACTCAATGCCATTTCGTGTTGGTCATCTTCACCACACTGCTCATTTCGCTCTCACTCAATCAATGCCATTTCGTGTTGGTCATCTTCACCACACTGCTCATTTCGCTCTCACTCAATCAATGCCATTTCGTGTTGGTCATTTTCACCACACTGCTCATTTCGCTCTCACTCAATCAATGCCATTTCGTGTTGGTCATCTTCACCACACTGCTCATTTCGCTCTCACTCAATCAATGCCATTTCGTGTTGGTCATCTTCACCACACTGCTCATTTCGCTCACTCAATCAATGCCATTTCGTGTTGGTCATCTTCACCACACTGCTCATTTCGCTCTCACTCAATCAATGCCATTTCGTGTTGGTCATCTTCACCACACTGCTCATTTCGCTCTCACTCAATCAATGCCATTTCGTGTTGGTCATCTTCACCACACTGCTCATTTCGCTCTCACTCATCAATGCCATTTCGTGTTGGTCATCTTCACCACACTGCTCATTTCGCTCTCATCATCAATGCCATTTCGTGTTGGTCATCTTCACCACACTGCTCATTTCGCTCTCACTCAATCAATGCCATTTCGTGTTGGTCATCTTCACCACACTGCTCATTTCGCTCTCACTCAATCAATGCCATTTCGTGTTGGTCATCTTCACCACACTGCTCATTTCGCTCTCACTCAAACAATGCCATTTCGTGTTGGTCATCTTCACCACACTGCTCATTTCGCTCTCACTCAATGCCATTTCGTGTTGGTCATCTTCACCACACTGCTCATTTCGCTCTCACTCAATCAATGCCATTTCGTGTTGGTCATCTTCACCACACTGCTCATTTCGCTCTCACTCAATCAATGCCATTTCGTGTTGGTCATCTTCACCACACTGCTCATTTCGCTCTCACTCAATCAATGCCATTTCGTGTTGGTCATCTTCACCACACTGCTCATTTCGCTCTCACACAATCAATGCCATTTCGTGTTGGTCATCTTCACCACACTGCTCATTTCGCTCTCACTCAATCAATGCCATTTCGTGTTGGTCATCTTCACCACACTGCTCATTTCGCTCTCACTCAATCAATGCCATTTCGTGTTGGTCATCTTCACCACACTGCTCATTTCGCTCTCATCAATGCCATTTCGTGTTGGTCATCTTCACCACACTGCTCATTTCGCTCTCACAATCAATGCCATTTCGTGTTGGTCATCTTCACCACATGCTCATTTCGCTCTCACTCAATCAATGCCATTTCGTGTTGGTCATCTTCACCACACTGCTCATTTCGCTCTACTCAATCAATGCCATTTCGTGTTGGTCATCTTCACCACACTGCTCATTTCGCTCTCACTCAATGCCATTTCGTGTTGGTCATCTTCACCACACTGCTCATTTCGCTCTCACTCAATCAATGCCATTTCGTGTTGGTCATCTTCACCACACTGCTCATTTCGCTCTCACTCAATCAATGCCATTTCGTGTGGTCATCTTCACCACACTGCTCATTTCGCTCTCACTCAATCAATGCCATTTCGTGTTGGTCATCTTCACCACACTGCTCATTTCGCTCTCACTCAATCAATGCCATTTCGTGTTGGTCATCTTCACACACTGCTCATTTCGCTCTCACTCATCAATGCCATTTCGTGTTGGTCATCTTCACCACACTGCTCATTTCGCTCTCACTCAATGCCATTTCGTGTTGGTCATCTTCACCACACTGCTCATTTCGCTCTCACTCAATCAATGCCATTTCGGTTGGTCATCTTCACCACACTGCTCATTTCGCTCTCACTCATCAATGCCATTTCGTGTTGGTCATCTTCACCACACTGCTCATTTCGCTCTCACTCAATCAATGCCATTTCGTGTTGGTCATCTTCACCACACTGCTCATTTCGCTCCACTCAATCAATGCCATTTCGTGTTGGTCATCTTCACCACACTGCTCATTTCGCTCTCACTCAATCAATGCCATTTCGTGTTGGTCATCTTCACCACACTGCTCATTTCGCTCTCATCAATGCCATTTCGTGTTGGTCATCTTCACCACACTGCTCATTTCGCTCTCACTCAATGCCATTTCGTGTTGGTCATCTTCACCACACTGCTCATTTCGCCTCATCAATGCCATTTCGTGTTGGTCATCTTCACCACACTGCTCATTTCGCTCTCACTCAATGCCATTTCGTGTTGGTCATCTTCACCACACTGCTCATTTCGCTCTCACTCAATCAATGCCATTTCGTGTTGGTCATCTTCACCACACTGCTCATTTCGCTCTCACTCAATGCCATTTCGTGTTGGTCATCTTCACCACACTGCTCATTTCGCTCTCACTCAATCAATGCCATTTCGTGTTGGTCATCTTCACCACACTGCTCATTTCGCTCTCACTCAATGCCATTTCGTGTTGGTCATCTTCACCACACTGCTCATTTCGCTCTCACTCAATCAATGCCATTTCGTGTTGGTCATCTTCACCACACTGCTCATTTCGCTCTCACTCAATGCCATTTCGTGTTGGTCATCTTCACCACACTGCTCATTTCGCTCTCACTCAATCAATGCCATTTCGTGTTGGTCATCTTCACCACACTGCTCATTTCGCTCTCAATCAATGCCATTTCGTGTTGGTCATCTTCACCACACTGCTCATTTCGCTCTCACTCAATCAATGCCATTTCGTGTTGGTCATCTTCACCACACTGCTCATTTCGCTCTCACTCAATGCCATTTCGTGTTGGTCATCTTCACCACACTGCTCATTTCGCTCTCACTCAATCAATGCCATTTCGTGTTGGTCATCTTCACCCCACTGCTCATTTCGCTCTCACTCAATCAATGCCATTTCGTGTTGGTCATCTTCACCACACTGCTCATTTCGCTCTCACTCAATCAATGCCATTTCGTGTTGGTCATCTTCACCACACTGCTCATTTCGCTCTCACTCAATCAATGCCATTTCGTGTTGGTCATCTTCACCACACTGCTCATTTCGCTCTCACTCAATCAATGCCATTTCGTGTTGGTCATCTTCACCACACTGCTCATTTCGCTCTCACTCAATGCCATTTCGTGTTGGTCATCTTCACCACACTGCTCATTTCGCTCTCACTCAATCAATGCCATTTCGTGTTGGTCATCTTCACCACACTGCTCATTTCGCTCTCACTCATTCAATGCCATTTCGTGTTGGTCATCTTCACCACACTGCTCATTTCGCTCTCACTCAATCAATGCCATTTCGTGTTGGTCATCTTCACCACACTGCTCATTTCGCTCTCACTCAATCAATGCCATTTCGTGTTGGTCATCTTCACCACACTGCTCATTTCGCTCTCACTCAATCAATGCCATTTCGTGTTGGTCATCTTCACCACACTGCTCATTTCGCTCTCACTCAATCAATGCCATTTCGTGTTGGTCATCTTCACCACACTGCTCATTTCGCTCTCACTCAATGCCATTTCGTGTTGGTCATCTTCACCACACTGCTCATTTCGCTCTCATCAATGCCATTTCGTGTTGGTCATCTTCACCACACTGCTCATTTCGCTCTCACTCAATGCCATTTCGTGTTGGTCATCTTCACCACATGCTCATTTCGCTCTCACTCAATCAATGCCATTTCGTGTTGGTCATCTTCACCACACTGCTCATTTCGCTCTCACTCAATGCCATTTCGTGTTGGTCATCTTCACCACACTGCTCATTTCGCTCTCACTCAATCAATGCCATTTCGTGTTGGTCATCTTCACCACACTGCTCATTTCGCTCTCAATCAATGCCATTTCGTGTTGGTCATCTTCACCACACTGCTCATTTCGCTCTCACTCAATCAATGCCATTTCGTGTTGGTCATCTTCACCAACTGCTCATTTCGCTCTCACTCAATGCCATTTCGTGTTGGTCATCTTCACCACACTGCTCATTTCGCTCACTCAATCAATGCCATTTCGTGTTGGTCATCTTCACCACACTGCTCATTTCGCTCTCAACTCAATGCCATTTCGTGTTGGTCATCTTCACCACACTGCTCATTTCGCTCTCACTCAATCAATGCCATTTCGTGTTGGTCATCTTCACCACACTGCTCATTTCGCTCTCACTCAATGCCATTTCGTGTTGGTCATCTTCACCACACTGCTCATTTCGCTCTCACTCAATCAATGCCATTTCGTGTTGGTCATCTTCACCACACTGCTCATTTCGCTCTCACTCAATCAATGCCATTTCGTGTTGGTCATCTTCACCACACTGCTCATTTCGCTCTCACTCAATCAATGCCATTTCGTGTTGGTCATCTTCACCACACTGCTCATTTCGCTCTCACTCAATCAATGCCATTTCGTGTTGGTCATCTTCACCACACTGCTCATTTCGCTCTCACTCAATCAATGCCATTTCGTGTTGGTCATCTTCACCACACTGCTCATTTCGCTCACTCAATCAATGCCATTTCGTGTTGGTCATCTTCACCACACTGCTCATTTCGCTCTCACAATCAATGCCATTTCGTGTTGGTCATCTTCACCACACTGCTCATTTCGCTCTCACTCAATCAATGCCATTTCGTGTTGGTCATCTTCACCACACTGCTCATTTCGCTCTCACTCAATGCCATTTCGTGTTGGTCATCTTCACCACACTGCTCATTTCGCTCACTCAATCAATGCCATTTCGTGTTGGTCATCTTCACCACACTGCTCATTTCGCTCTCATCAATGCCATTTCGTGTTGGTCATCTTCACCACACTGCTCATTTCGCTCTCACTCAATGCCATTTCGTGTTGGTCATCTTCACCACACTGCTCATTTCGCTCTCACTCAATCAATGCCATTTCGTGTTGGTCATCTTCACCACACTGCTCATTTCGCTCTCACTCAATGCCATTTCGTGTTGGTCATCTTCACCACACTGCTCATTTCGCTCTCACTCAATCAATGCCATTTCGTGTTGGTCATCTTCACACACTGCTCATTTCGCTCTCACTCAATCAATGCCATTTCGTGTTGGTCATCTTCACCACACTGCTCATTTCGCTCTCACTCAATCAATGCCATTTCGTGTTGGTCATCTTCACCACACTGCTCATTTCGCTTCACTCAATCAATGCCATTTCGTGTTGGTCATCTTCACCACACTGCTCATTTCGCTCTCACTCAATCAATGCCATTTCGTGTTGGTCATCTTCACCACACTGCTCATTTCGCTCTCACTCAATCAATGCCATTTCGTGTTGGTCATCTTCACCACACTGCTCATTTCGCTTTCACTCAATCAATGCCATTTCGTGTTGGTCATCTTCACCACACTGCTCATTTCGCTCTCACTCAATCAATGCCATTTCGTGTTGGTCATCTTCACCACACTGCTCATTTCGCTCTCACTCAATCAATGCCATTTCGTGTTGGTCATCTTCACCACACTGCTCATTTCGCTCTCACTCAATCAATGCCATTTCGTGTTGGTCATCTTCACCACACTGCTCATTTCGCTCTCAATCAATGCCATTTCGTGTTGGTCATCTTCACCACACTGCTCATTTCGCTCTCACTCAATGCCATTTCGTGTTGGTCATCTTCACCACATTGCTCATTTCGCTCTCACTCAATCAATGCCATTTCGTGTTGGTCATCTTCACCACACTGCTCATTTCGCTCTCACTCAATCAATGCCATTTCGTGTTGGTCATCTTCACCACACTGCTCATTTCGCTCTCACAATCAATGCCATTTCGTGTTGGTCATCTTCACACACACTCATTTCGCTCTCACTCAATCAATGCCATTTCGTGTTGGTCATCCACACTGCTCATTTCGCTCTCACTCAATCAATGCCATTTCGTGTTGGTCATCTTCACCACACTGCTCATTTCGCTCTCACTCAATCAATGCCATTTCGTGTTGGTCATCTTCACCACACTGCTCATTTCGCTCTCATCAATCAATGCCATTTCGTGTTGGTCATCTTCACCACACTGCTCATTTCGCTCTCACTCAATCAATGCCATTTCGTGTTGGTCATCTTCACCACACTGCTCATTTCGCTCTCACTCAATCAATGCCATTTCGTGTTGGTCATCTTCACCACACTGCTCATTTCGCTCTCACTCAATCAATGCCATTTCGTGTTGGTCATCTTCACCACACTGCTCATTTCGCTCTCACTCAATCAATGCCATTTCGTGTTGGTCATCTTCACCACACTGCTCATTTCGCTCTCACTCAATCAATGCCATTTCGTGTTGGTCATCTTCACCACACTGCTCATTTCGCTCTCACTCAATCAATGCCATTTCGTGTGGTCATCTTCACCACACTGCTCATTTCGCTCTCACTCAATGCCATTTCGTGTTGGTCATCTTCACCACTGCTCATTTCGCTCTCATCAATGCCATTTCGTGTTGGTCATCTTCACCAACTGCTCATTTCGCTCTCACTCAATGCCATTTCGTGTTGGTCATCTTCACCACACTGCTCATTTCGCTCTCACTCAATCAATGCCATTTCGTGTTGGTCATCTTCACCACTGCTCATTTCGCTCTCACTCAATGCCATTTCGTGTTGGTCATCTTCACCACACTGCTCATTTCGCTCTCACTCAATCAATGCCATTCGTGTTGGTCATCTTCACCACACTGCTCATTTCGCTCTCACTCAATCAATGCCATTTCGTGTTGGTCATCTTCACCACACTGCTCATTTCGCTCTCACTCAATGCCATTTCGTGTTGGTCATCTTCACCACACTGCTCATTTCGCTCTCACTCAATCAATGCCATTTCGTGTTGGTCATCTTCACCACATGCTCATTTCGCTCTCACTCAATCAATGCCATTTCGTGTTGGTCATCTTCACCACACTGCTCATTTCGCTCTCACTCAATCAATGCCATTTCGTGTTGGTCATCTTCACCACACTGCTCATTTCGCTCTCACTCAATGCCATTTCGTGTTGGTCATCTTCACCCACTGCTCATTTCGCTCTCACTCAATCAATGCCATTTCGTGTGGTCATCTTCACCACACTGCTCATTTCGCTCTCATCAATGCCATTTCGTGTTGGTCATCTTCACCACATGCTCATTTCGCTCTCACTCAATCAATGCCATTTCGTGTTGGTCATCTTCACCACACTGCTCATTTCGCTCTCACTCAATCAATGCCATTTCGTGTTGGTCATCTTCACCACATGCTCATTTCGCTCTCACTCAATCAATGCCATTTCGTGTTGGTCATCTTCACCACACTGCTCATTTCGCTCTCACTCAATGCCATTTCGTGTTGGTCATCTTCACCACACTGCTCATTTCGCTCTCACTCAATCAATGCCATTTGGTTGGTCATCTTCACCACACTGCTCATTTCGCTCTCACTCAATCAATGCCATTTCGTGTTGGTCATCTTCACCACATGCTCATTTCGCTCTCACAATCAATGCCATTCGTGTTGGTCATCTTCACCACACTGCTCATTTCGCTCTCACTCAATCAATGCATTTCGTGTTGGTCATCTTCACCACACTGCTCATTTCGCTCACTCAATCAATGCCATTTCGTGTTGGTCATCTTCACCACACTGCTCATTTCGCTCTCACTCAATGCCATTTCGTGTTGGTCATCTTCACCACACTGCTCATTTCGCTCTCACTCAATCAATGCCATTTCGTGTTGGTCATCTTCACCACACTGCTCATTTCGCTTCACTCAATCAATGCCATTTCGTGTGGTCATCTTCACCACACTGCTCATTTCGCTCTCATCAATGCCATTTCGTGTTGGTCATCTTCACCACACTGCTCATTTCGCTCACTCAATCAATGCCATTTCGTGTTGGTCATCTTCACCACACTGCTCATTTCGCTCTCACTCAATCAATGCCATTTCGTGTTGGTCATCTTCACCACTGCTCATTCTCTCACTCAATCAATGCCATTTCGTGTTGGTCATTCACCACATGCTCATTTCGCTCTCACTCAATGCCATTTCGTGTTGGTCATCTTCACCACACTGCTATTTCGCTCTCACTCAATCAATGCCATTTCGTGTTGGTCATCTTCACCACACTGCTCATTTCGCTCTCTCAATCAATGCCATTTCGTGTTGGTCATCTTCACCACACTGCTCATTTCGCTCTCACTCAATGCCATTTCGTGTTGGTCATCACCACACTGCTCATTTCGCTCTCACAATCAATGCCATTTCGTGTTGGTCATCTTCACACTGCTCATTTCGCACTCATCAATGCCATTTCGTGTTGGTCATCTTCACCACACTGCTCATTTCGCTCACTCAATGCCATTTCGTGTTGGTCATCTTCACCACACTGCTCATTTCGCTCTCACTCAATCAATGCCATTTCGTGTTGGTCATCTTCCCACATGCTCATTTCGCTTCACTAATCAATGCCATTTCGTGTTGGTCATCTTCACCACACTGCTCATTTCGCTCTCATCAATGCCATTTCGTGTTGGTCATCTTCACCACAACTGCTCATTTCGCTCACTCAATCAATGCCATTTCGTGTTGGTCATCTTCACCACACTGCTCATTTCGCTCTCAATCAATGCCATTTCGTGTTGGTCATCTTCACCACACTGCTCATTTCGCTCTCACTCAATGCCATTTCGGTTGGTCATCTTCACCACACTGCTCATTTCGCTCTCACTCAATCAATGCCATTTGTGTGGTCATCTTCACCACACTGCTCATTTCGCTCTCACTCAATCAATGCCATTTCGTGTTGGTCATCTTCACCACATGCTCATTTCGCTCTCACTCAATCAATGCCATTTCGTGTTGGTCATCTTCACACACATGCTCATTTCGCTCTCACTCAATCAATGCCATTTCGTGTTGGTCATCTTCACCACACTGCTCATTTCGCTCTCACTCAATGCCATTTCGGTTGGTCATCTTCACCACACTGCTCATTCGCTCTCACTCAATGCCATTTCGTGTTGGTCATCTTCACCACACTGCTCATTTCGCTCTCACTCAATCAATGCCATTTCGTGTTGGTCATCTTCACCACACTGCTCATTCGCTCTCACTCAATCAATGCCATTTCGTGTTGGTCATCTTCACCACACTGCTCATTTCGCTCTCAATCAATGCCATTCGTGTTGGTCATCTTCACCACACTGCTATTTCGCTCTCACTCAATCAATGCCTTCGTGTGGTCATCTTCACCACACTGCTCATTTCGCTCACTCAATCAATGCCATTTCGTGTTGGTCATCTTCACCACACTGCTCATTTCGCTCTCACTCCAATGCCATTCGGTTGGTCATCTTCACCACATGCTCATTCGCTCTCACTCAATCAATGCCATTTCGTGTTGGTCATCTTCACCACATGCTCATTTCGCTCTCAATCAATCAGCATTTCGGTGGTCATCTTCACCACACTGCTCATTTCGCTCTCACTCAATGCCATTTCGTGTTGGTCATCTTCACCACACTGCTCATTCGCTCTCACTCAATGCCATTTCGTTGGTCATTTCACCACATGCTCATTCGCTCTCACTCATCAATGCATTCGTGTTGGTCATCTTCCCACACTGCTCATTCGCTCTCACTCAATCAATGCCATTT
Organism: Taenia multiceps; assembly: GCA_001923025.3. NCBI lineage: Eukaryota > Metazoa > Platyhelminthes > Cestoda > Cyclophyllidea > Taeniidae > Taenia > Taenia multiceps. Next base: position 36,380 of record MRSW03000497.1, read on the forward strand.
CGTGTTGGTCATCTTCACACATGCTCATTTCGCTCTCACTCAATCAATGCCATTTCGTGTTGGTCATCTTCACACAGCTCATTCGTCTCACCAATCAATGCCATTCGTGTTGGCATCTTCACCACACTGCTCATTTCGCTCTCATCAATGCCATTCGTGTTGGTCATCTTCACCACACTGCTCATTCGCTCTCACTCAATCAATGCCATTCGTGTTGGTCATCTTCACCACACTGCTCATTTCGCTCTCACTCAATCAATGCCATTTGTGTGGTCATCTTCACACACAGATAATTTCGCCTCACTCAATCAATGCCATTCGTGTGGTCATCTTCACCACAATGCTCATTTCGCTCTCACTCAATGCCATTTCGTGTGGTCATCATCACCACACTGCTCATTTCGCTCTAATCAATGCCATTTCGTGTTGGTCATCTTCACCACCACTGCTATCTCGCTCTCACTCAATCAATGCCATTTCGTGTGGTCATCTTCACCACACTGCTATTTCGCCTCACTCAATCAATGCAATTTCGTGTTGGTCATCTTCACACATGATCATTTCGCTCTCACTAAATGCATTTCGTGTTGGTCATCTTCACCACACTGCTCATTTCGCTCACTCAATGCCATTTTGTTGGTCATCTTCACACATGCATTCGCTCTCATCAATCAATGCCATTTCGTGTTGGTCATCTTCACCACACTGCTATTCGCTCTCACTCAATCAATGCCATTTCGTGTTGGTCATCTTCACCACACTGCTCATTTCGCTCTCACTCAATCAATGCCATTAGTCGTGTGGTCATCTTCACACACATGACTCATTCGCTTCACTCAATCCAATGCCATTTCGGTTGTCATCTTCACCACACTGCTCATTTCGCTTCCCACTCAATGCCATTTCGTGTTGGTCATCACCACACTGCTCATTTCGCTCTCACTCAATCGCCATTTCGTGTTGGTCATCTTCACCACACTGCTCATTCGCTATCA
>MRSW03000498.1:0-24987 GCA_001923025.3 Taenia multiceps
ATCTCAATCAATGCCATTTCGTGTTGGTCATCTTCACCACACTGCGCATTTCGCTCACTCCAATCAATGCCATTTCGTGTTGGTCATCTTCACCACACTGCTCATTTCGTCTCCACTCACACAATGCCATTTCGTGTTGGTCATCTTCACCACACTGCTCATTTCGCTCTCACTCAATCAATGCCATTTCGTGTTTCATCTTCACCACACTGCTCATTTCGCTCTCACTCAATCATGCCATTTCGTGTTGGTCATCTTCACCACAACTGCTCATTTCGCTCCTCCTCACTCAATGCCTTTCGTGTTGGTCATCTTCACCACACTGCTCATTTCGCTCTCACTCAATCATTTCGTGTTGGTCATCTTCACCACACTGCTCATTTCGCTCTCACCAATCAATGCCATTTCTGTTGGTCATCTTCACCAACTGCTCATTTCGCTCTCACTCAATCAATGCCATTTCGTGTTGGTCATCTTCACACCACACTGCTCATTTCGCTCTCACTCAAATGCCATTTCGTGTTGGTCATCTTCACCACACTGCTCATTTCGCTCTCTCATCATGCATTTCGTGTTGGTCACTTCACACCACACTGCTCATTTCGCTCTCACTCAATCAAATGCCATTTCGTGTTGGTCATCTTCACCACACTGCTTTTTCGCTCTCACCATCAATGCATTTCGTGTTGGTCATCTTCACCACACTGCTCATTCGCTCTCACTCAATCAATGCCATTTCGTGTTGGTCATCTTCACCACACTGCTCATTTCGCTCTCACTCAATGCCATTTCGTGTTGGTCATCTTCACCACACTGCTCATTTCGCTCTCACTCATCAATGCCATTTCGTGTTGGTCACTCACCTCAACTGCTACTGCTCATTTCGCTCTCACTCAATCATGCTTTCGTGTTGGTCATCTTCACCACCGCATTTTTCGCTCTCACTCAATGCCATTTCGTGTGGTCATCTTCACCCACTGCTCATTTCGCCTCACTCAATCAATGCATTTCTGTTGCATCTTCACCACACTGCTCATTTCGCTCTCCTCAATCAATGCCATTTCGTGTTGGTCATCTTCACCAACTGCTCATTTCGCTCTCACTCAATCAATGCCATTTCGTGTTGGTCATCTTCACCACACTGCTCATTTCGCTCATCACTCAATCATGCCATTTCGTGTTGGTCATCTTCACCACACTGCTCATTTCGCTCTCACTCAATCAATGCCATTTCGTGTTGGTGTCATCTTCACCACACTGCTCATTTCGCTCTCACTCCATGCCATTTCGTGTTGGTCATCTTCACCACACTGCTCATTTCGCTCTCACTCAATCAATGCCATTTCGTTGGTCATCTTCACCACACTGCTCATTTCGCTCTCACTCAATCAATGCCATTTCTGTTGGTCATCTTCACCACACTGCTCATTTCGCTCTCACTCAATCAATGCCATTTCGTGTTGGTCATCTTCACCACACTGCTCATTTCGCTCTCACTCATCAATGCCATTTCGTGTTGGTCATCTTCACCACACTGCTCATTTCGCTCTCACTCAATGCCATTTCGTGTTGGTCATCTTCACCACACTGCTCATTTCGCTCTCACAATCAATGCCATTTCGTGTTTGGTCATCTTCACCACACTGCTCATTTCGCTCTCACTCAATCAATGCCATTTCGTGTTGGTCATCTTCACCACCTGCTCATTTCGCGCTCTCACTCAATGCCATTTCGTGTTGGTCATCTTCACCACCTGCTCATTTCGCTCTCACTCAATCAATGCCATTTCGTGTTGGTCCATCTTCACCACACTGCTCATTCGCTCTCACTCAATGCCAATTTGTGTTGGTCATCTTCACCACACTGCTCATTTCGCTCTCACTCAATAATGCCATTTCGTGTTGGTCATCTTCACCACACTGCTCATTTCGCTCTCACTCATCAATGCCATTTCGTGTTGGTCATCTCACACCACACTGCTCATTTCGCTCTCACTCAATCAATGCCATTTCGTGTTGGTCATCTTCACCCACACTGCTCATTTCGCTCTCACACTCAATCAATGCCATTTCGTGTTGGTCATCTTCACCACACTGCTCATTTCGCTCTCACTCAATCAATGCCATTTCGTGTTGGTCATCTTCACCACACTGCCATTTCGCTCTCACTCAATCATGCCATTTCGTGTTGGTCATCTTCACCAACTGCTCATTTCGCTCTCACTCAATGCCATTTCGTGTTGTCATCTTCACCACACTGCTCATTTCGCTCTCATCACTCATCATGCCATTTCGTGTTGGTCATCTTCACCACACTGCTCATTTCGCTCTCACTCATAATGCCATTTCGTGTTGTCATCTTCACCACACTGCTCATTTCGCTCTCACTCAATCAATGCCATTTCGTGTTGGTCATCTTCACCCGCTGTCATTTCGCTCTCACTCAATCAATGCCATTTCGTGTTGGTCATCTTCACCACACTGCTCATTTCGCTCTCACTCAATCATGCCATTTCGTGTTGGTCATCTTCACCACACTGCTCATTTCGCTCTCACTCAATCAATGCCATTTCGTGTTGGTCATCTTCACCACGACTGCTCATTTCGCCTCACTCAATCAATGCCATTTTCGTGTTGGTCATCTTCACCACACTGCTCATTTCGCTCTCACTCAATGCCATTTCGTGTTGGTCATCTTCACCACACTGCTCATTTCGCTCTCACTCAATCAATGCCATTTCGTGTTGGTCATCTTCACCACACTGCTCATTTCGCTCTCACTCAGCCATTTCGTGTTGGTCATCTTCACCAACACTGCTCATTTCGCGCTCTCACTCAATCAATGCCATTTCGTGTTGGTCATCTTCACCACACTGCTCATTTCGCTCTCACTCAATCAATGCCATTTCGTGTTGGTCATCTTCACCACACTGCTCATTTCGCTCTCACTCAATCAATGCCATTTCGTGTTGGTCATCTTCACCACACTGCTCATTTCGCTCTCACTCAATCAATGCCATTTCGTGTTGGTCATCTTCCACCCACTGCTCATTTCGCTCTCACTCAATCAATGCCATTTCGTGTTGGTCATCTTCCACCACACTGCTCATTTCGCTCTCACTCATGCCATTTCGTGTTGGTCATCTTCACCACACTGCTCATTTCGCTCTCACTCAATCAATGCCATTTCGTGTTGGTCATCTTCACCACACTGCTCATTTCGCTCTCACTCAATGCCATTTCGTGTTGGTCATCTTCACCACACTGCTCATTTCGCTCTCACTCAATCAATGCCATTTCGTGTGTGGTCATCTTCACCACACTGCTCATTTCGCTCTCACTCAATGCCATTTCGTGTTTGGTCATCTTCACCACACTGCTCATTTCGCTCTCACTCAATGCCATTTCGTGTTGGTCATCTTCACCACACTGCTCATTTCGTCTCGCTACTCATCAATGCCATTTCGTGTTGGTCATCTTCACCACACTGCTCATTTCGCTCTCACTCAATCAATGCCATTTCGTGTTGGTCATCTTCACCACACTGCTCATTTCGCTCTCACTCAATGCCATTTCGTGTTGGTCATCTTCACCACACTGCTCATTTCGCTCTCACTCAATGCCATTTCGTGTTGGTCATCTTCACCACACTGCTCATTTCGCTCTCACAATCAATGCCATTTCGTGTTGGTCATCTTCACCACATGCTCATTTCGCTCTCACTCAATGCCATTTCGTGTGGTCATCTTCACCACACTGCTCATTTCGCTCTCACTCAATCAATGCCATTTCGTGTTGGTCATCTTCACCACACTGCTCATTTCGCTCTCACTCAATCAATGCCATTTCGTGTTGGTCATCTTCACCACACTGCTCATTTCGCTCTCACTCATCAATGCCATTTCGTGTTGGTCATCTTCACCACACTGCTCATTTCGCTCTCACTCAATGCCATTTCGTGTTGGTCATCTTCACCACACTGCTCATTTCGCTCTCACTCAATCAATGCCATTTCGTGTTGGTCATCTTCACCACACTGCTCATTTCGCTCTCACTCAATGCCATTTCGTGTTGGTCATCTTCACCACACTGCTCATTTCGCTCTCACTCAATGCCATTTCGTGTTGGTCATCTTCACCACACTGCTCATTTCGCTCTCACTCAATCAATGCCATTTCGTGTTGGTCATCTTCACCACACTGCTCATTTCGCTCTCACTCAATCACATTTCGTGTTGGTCATCTTCACCACACTGCTCATTTCGCTCTCACTCAATCAATGCCATTTCGTGTTGGTCATCTTCACCACACTGCTCATTTCGCTCTCACTCAATCAATGCCATTTCGTGTTGGTCATCTTCACCACACTGCTCATTTCGCTCTCACTCAATCAATGCCATTTCGTGTTGGTCATCTTCACCACACTGCTCATTTCGCTCTCACTCAATCAATGCCATTTCGTGTTGGTCATCTTCACCACACTGCTCATTTCGCTCTCACTCAATGCCATTTCGTGTTGGTCATCTTCACCACACTGCTCATTTCGCTCTCACTCAATCAATGCCATTTCGTGTTGGTCATCTTCACCACACTGCTCATTTCGCTCTCACTCAATCAATGCCATTTCGTGTTGGTCATCTTCACCACACTGCTCATTTCGCTCTCACTCAATCAATGCCATTTCGTGTTGGTCATCTTCACCACACTGCTCATTTCGCTCTCACTCAATGCCATTTCGTGTTGGTCATCTTCACCACACTGCTCATTTCGCTCTCACTCAATCAATGCCATTTCGTGTTGGTCATCTTCACCACACTGCTCATTTCGCTCTCACTCAATCAATGCCATTTCGTGTTGGTCATCTTCACCACACTGCTCATTTCGCTCTCACTCAATCAATGCCATTTCGTGTTGGTCATCTTCACCACACTGCTCATTTCGCTCTCACTCAATCAATGCCATTTCGTGTTGGTCATCTTCACCACACTGCTCATTTCGCTCTCACTCAATCAATGCCATTTCGTGTTGGTCATCTTCACCACACTGCTCATTTCGCTCTCACTCAATGCCATTTCGTGTTGGTCATCTTCACCACACTGCTCATTTCGCTCTCACTCATCAATGCCATTTCGTGTTGGTCATCTTCACCACACTGCTCATTTCGCTCTCACTCAATGCCATTTCGTGTTGGTCATCTTCACCACACTGCTCATTTCGCTCTCACTCAATCAATGCCATTCGTGTTGGTCATCTTCACCACACTGCTCATTTCGCTCTCACTCAATCAATGCCATTTCGTGTTGGTCATCTTCACCACACTGCTCATTTCGCTCACTCAATCAATGCCATTTCGTGTTGGTCATCTTCACCACACTGCTCATTTCGCTCTCACTCAATCAATGCCATTTCGTGTTGGTCATCTTCACCACACTGCTCATTTCGCTCTCACTCAATCAATGCCATTTCGTGTTGGTCATCTTCACCACACTGCTCATTTCGCTCTCACTCAATCAATGCCATTTCGTGTTGGTCATCTTCACCACACTGCTCATTTCGCTCTCACTCAATCAATGCCATTTCGTGTTGGTCATCTTCACCACACTGCTCATTTCGCTCTCACTCAATCAATGCCATTTCGTGTTGGTCATCTTCACCACACTGCTCATTTCGCTCTCACTCAATCAATGCCATTTCGTGTTGGTCATCTTCACCACACTGCTCATTTCGCTCTCACTCAATCAATGCCATTTCGTGTTGGTCATCTTCACCACACTGCTCATTTCGCTCTCACTCACTCAATGCCATTTCGTGTTGGTCATCTTCACCACACTGCTCATTTCGCTCTCACTCAATGCCATTTCGTGTTGGTCATCTTCACCACACTGCTCATTTCGCTCTCACTCAATCAATGCCATTTCGTGTTGGTCATCTTCACCACACTGCTCATTTCGCTCTCACTCAATCAATGCCATTTCGTGTTGGTCATCTTCACCACACTGCTCATTTCGCTCTCACTCAATCAATGCCATTTCGTGTTGGTCATCTTCACCACACTGCTCATTTCGCTCTCACTCAATCAATGCCATTTCGTGTTGGTCATCTTCACCACACTGCTCATTTCGCTCTCACTCAATCAATGCCATTTCGTGTTGGTCATCTTCACCACACTGCTCATTTCGCTCTCACTCAATCAATGCCATTTCGTGTTGGTCATCTTCACCACACTGCTCATTTCGCTCTCACTCAATCAATGCCATTTCGTGTTGGTCATCTTCACCACACTGCTCATTTCGCTCTCACTCAATCAATGCCATTTCGTGTTGGTCATCTTCACCACACTGCTCATTTCGCTCTCACTCAATGCCATTTCGTGTTGGTCATCTTCACCACACTGCTCATTTCGCTCTCACTCAATCAATTTTCGTGTTGGTCATCTTCACCACACTGCTCATTTCGCTCTCACTCAATGCCATTTCGTGTTGGTCATCTTCACCACACTGCTCATTTCGCTCTCACTCAATCAATGCCATTTCGTGTTGGTCATCTTCACCACACTGCTCATTTCGCTCTCACTCAATCAATGCCATTTCGTGTTGGTCATCTTCACCACACTGCTCATTTCGCTCTCACTCAATCAATGCCATTTCGTGTTGGTCATCTTCACCACACTGCTCATTTCGCTCTCACTCAATCAATGCCATTTCGTGTTGGTCATCTTCACCACACTGCTCATTTCGCTCTCACTCAATGCCATTTCGTGTTGGTCATCTTCACCACACTGCTCATTTCGCTCTCACTCATCAATGCCATTTCGTGTTGGTCATCTTCACCACACTGCTCATTTCGCTCTCACTCAATCAATGCCATTTCGTGTTGGTCATCTTCACCACACTGCTCATTTCGCTCTCACTCAATCAATGCCATTTCGTGTTGGTCATCTTCACCACACTGCTCATTTCGCTCTCACTCAATCAATGCCATTTCGTGTTGGTCATCTTCACCACACTGCTCATTTCGCTCTCACTCAATCAATGCCATTTCGTGTTGGTCATCTTCACCACACTGCTCATTTCGCTCTCACTCAATCAATGCCATTTCGTGTTGGTCATCTTCACCACACTGCTCATTTCGCTCTCACTCAATCAATGCCATTTCGTGTTGGTCATCTTCACCACACTGCTCATTTCGCTCTCACTCACAATGCCATTTCGTGTTGGTCATCTTCACCACACTGCTCATTTCGCTCTCACTCAATCAATGCCATTTCGTGTTGGTCATCTTCACCACACTGCTCATTTCGCTCTCACTCAATCAATTTCGTGTTGGTCATCTTCACCACACTGCTCATTTCGCTCTCACTCAATCATTTTCGTGTTGGTCATCTTCACCACACTGCTCATTTCGCTCTCACTCAATGCCATTTCGTGTTGGTCATCTTCACCACACTGCTCATTTCGCTCTCACTCAATCAATGCCATTTCGTGTTGGTCATCTTCACCACACTGCTCATTTCGCTCTCACTCAATCAATGCCATTTCGTGTTGGTCATCTTCACCACACTGCTCATTTCGCTCTCACTCAATGCCATTTCGTGTTGGTCATCTTCACCACACTGCTCATTTCGCTCTCACTCAATGCCATTTCGTGTTGGTCATCTTCACCACACACTGCTCATTTCGCTCTCACTCAATCAATGCCATTTCGTGTTGGTCATCTTCACCACACTGCTCATTTCGCTCTCACTCAATCAATGCCATTTCGTGTTGGTCATCTTCACCACACTGCTCATTTCGCTCTCACTCAATCAATGCCATTTCGTGTTGGTCATCTTCACCACACTGCTCATTTCGCTCTCACTCAATGCAATTTCGTGTTGGTCATCTTCACCACACTGCTCATTTCGCTCTCACTCAATCAATGCCATTTCGTGTTGGTCATCTTCACCACACTGCTCATTTCGCTCTCACTCAATCAATGCCATTTCGTGTTGGTCATCTTCACCACACTGCTCATTTCGCTCTCACTCAATCAAATGCCATTTCGTGTTGGTCATCTTCACCACACTGCTCATTTCGCTCTCACTCAATGCCATTTCGTGTTGGTCATCTTCACCACACTGCTCATTTCGCTCTCACTCAATGCCATTTCGTGTTGGTCATCTTCACCACACTGCTCATTTCGCTCTCACTCAATGCCATTTCGTGTTGGTCATCTTCACCACACTGCTCATTTCGCTCTCACTCAATCAATGCCATTTCGTGTTGGTCATCTTCACCACACTGCTCATTTCGCTCTCACTCAATCAATGCCATTTCGTGTTGGTCATCTTCACCACACTGCTCATTTCGCTCTCACTCAATGCCATTTCGTGTTGGTCATCTTCACCACACTGCTCATTTCGCTCTCACTCAATCAATGCCATTTCGTGTTGGTCATCTTCACCACACTGCTCATTTCGCTCTCACTCAATGCCATTTCGTGTTGGTCATCTTCACCACACTGCTCATTTCGCTCTCACTCAATCAATGCCATTTCGTGTTGGTCATCTTCACCACACTGCTCATTTCGCTCTCACTCAATGCCATTTCGTGTTGGTCATCTTCACCACACTGCTCATTTCGCTCTCACTCAATCAATGCCATTTCGTGTTGGTCATCTTCACCACACTGCTCATTTCGCTCTCACTCAATCAATGCCATTTCGTGTTGGTCATCTTCACCACACTGCTCATTTCGCTCTCACTCAATCAATGCCATTTCGTGTTGGTCATCTTCACCACACTGCTCATTTCGCTCTCACTCAATCAATGCCATTTCGTGTTGGTCATCTTCACCACACTGCTCATTTCGCTCTCACTCAATCAATGCCATTTCGTGTTGGTCATCTTCACCACACTGCTCATTTCGCTCTCACTCAATCATTTCGTGTTGGTCATCTTCACCACACTGCTCATTTCGCTCTCAATCAATGCCATTTCGTGTTGGTCATCTTCACCACACTGCTCATTTCGCTCTCACTCAATCAATGCCATTTCGTGTTGGTCATCTTCACCACACTGCTCATTTCGCTCTCACTCAATCAATGCCATTTCGTGTTGGTCATCTTCACCACACTGCTCATTTCGCTCTCACTCAATCAATGCCATTTCGTGTTGGTCATCTTCACCACACTGCTCATTTCGCTCTCACTCAATCAATGCCATTTCGTGTTGGTCATCTTCACCACACTGCTCATTTCGCTCTCACTCAATCAATGCCATTTCGTGTTGGTCATCTTCACCACACTGCTCATTTCGCTCTCACTCAATCATGCCATTTCGTGTTGGTCATCTTCACCACACTGCTCATTTCGCTCTCACTCAATCAATGCCATTTCGTGTTGGTCATCTTCACCACACTGCTCATTTCGCTCTCACTCAATCAATGCCATTTCGTGTTGGTCATCTTCACCACACTGCTCATTTCGCTCTCACTCAATGCCATTTCGTGTTGGTCATCTTCACCACACTGCTCATTTCGCTCTCACTCAATCAATGCCATTTCGTGTTGGTCATCTTCACCACACTGCTCATTTCGCTCTCACTCAATCAATGCCATTTCGTGTTGGTCATCTTCACCACACTGCTCATTTCGCTCTCACTCAATCAATGCCATTTCGTGTTGGTCATCTTCACCACACTGCTCATTTCGCTCTCACTCAATCAATGCCATTTCGTGTTGGTCATCTTCACCACACTGCTCATTTCGCTCTCACTCAATCAATGCCATTTCGTGTTGGTCATCTTCACCACACTGCTCATTTCGCTCTCACTCAATGCCATTTCGTGTTGGTCATCTTCACCACACTGCTCATTTCGCTCTCACTCAATCAATGCCATTTCGTGTTGGTCATCTTCACCACACTGCTCATTTCGCTCTCACTCAATCAATGCCATTTCGTGTTGGTCATCTTCACCACACTGCTCATTTCGCTCTCACTCAATCAATGCCATTTCGTGTTGGTCATCTTCACCACACTGCTCATTTCGCTCTCACTCAATCAATGCCATTTCGTGTTGGTCATCTTCACCACACTGCTCATTTCGCTCTCACATCAATGCCATTTCGTGTTGGTCATCTTCACCACACTGCTCATTTCGCTCTCACTCAATGCCATTTCGTGTTGGTCATCTTCACCACACTGCTCATTTCGCTCTCACTCAATCAATGCCATTTCGTGTTGGTCATCTTCACCACACTGCTCATTTCGCTCTCACTCAATCAATGCCATTTCGTGTTGGTCATCTTCACCACACTGCTCATTTCGCTCTCACTCAATCAATGCCATTTCGTGTTGGTCATCTTCACCACACTGCTCATTTCGCTCTCACTCAATCAATGCCATTTCGTGTTGGTCATCTTCACCACACTGCTCATTTCGCTCTCACTCAATCAATGCCATTTCGTGTTGGTCATCTTCACCACACTGCTCATTTCGCTCTCACTCAATCAATGCCATTTCGTGTTGGTCATCTTCACCACACTGCTCATTTCGCTCTCACTCAATGCCATTTCGTGTTGGTCATCTTCACCACACTGCTCATTTCGCTCTCACTCAATGCCATTTCGTGTTGGTCATCTTCACCACACTGCTCATTTCGCTCTCACTCAATCAATGCCATTTCGTGTTGGTCATCTTCACCACACTGCTCATTTCGCTCTCACTCAATCAATGCCATTTCGTGTTGGTCATCTTCACCACACTGCTCATTTCGCTCTCACTCAATCAATGCCATTTCGTGTTGGTCATCTTCACCACACTGCTCATTTCGCTCTCACTCAATCAATGCCATTTCGTGTTGGTCATCTTCACCACACTGCTCATTTCGCTCTCACTCAATCAATGCCATTTCGTGTTGGTCATCTTCACCACACTGCTCATTTCGCTCTCACTCAATCAATGCCATTTCGTGTTGGTCATCTTCACCACACTGCTCATTTCGCTCTCACTCAATGCCATTTCGTGTTGGTCATCTTCACCACACTGCTCATTTCGCTCTCACTCAATGCCATTTCGTGTTGGTCATCTTCACCACACTGCTCATTTCGCTCTCACTCAATGCCATTTCGTGTTGGTCATCTTCACCACACTGCTCATTTCGCTCTCACTCAATGCCATTTCGTGTTGGTCATCTTCACCACACTGCTCATTTCGCTCTCACTCAATCAATGCCATTTCGTGTTGGTCATCTTCACCACACTGCTCATTTCGCTCTCACTCAATCAATGCCATTTCGTGTTGGTCATCTTCACCACACTGCTCATTTCGCTCTCACTCAATCAATGCCATTTCGTGTTGGTCATCTTCACCACACTGCTCATTTCGCTCTCACTCAATCAATGCCATTTCGTGTTGGTCATCTTCACCACACTGCTCATTTCGCTCTCACTCAATCAATGCCATTTCGTGTTGGTCATCTTCACCACACTGCTCATTTCGCTCTCACTCAATCAATGCCATTTCGTGTTGGTCATCTTCACCACACTGCTCATTTCGCTCTCACTCAATCAATGCCATTTCGTGTTGGTCATCTTCACCACACTGCTCATTTCGCTCTCACTCAATCAATGCCATTTCGTGTTGGTCATCTTCACCACACTGCTCATTTCGCTCTCACTCAATCAATGCCATTTCGTGTTGGTCATCTTCACCACACTGCTCATTTCGCTCTCACTCAATCAATGCCATTTCGTGTTGGTCATCTTCACCACACTGCTCATTTCGCTCTCACTCAATCAATGCCATTTCGTGTTGGTCATCTTCACCACACTGCTCATTTCGCTCTCACTCAATCAATGCCATTTCGTGTTGGTCATCTTCACCACACTGCTCATTTCGCTCTCACTCAATGCCATTTCGTGTTGGTCATCTTCACCACACTGCTCATTTCGCTCTCTCACTCAATGCCATTTCGTGTTGGTCATCTTCACCACACTGCTCATTTCGCTCTCACTCAATGCCATTTCGTGTTGGTCATCTTCACCACACTGCTCATTTCGCTCTCACTCAATCAATGCCATTTCGTGTTGGTCATCTTCACCACACTGCTCATTTCGCTCTCACTCAATGCCATTTCGTGTTGGTCATCTTCACCACACTGCTCATTTCGCTCTCACTCAATCAATGCCATTTCGTGTTGGTCATCTTCACCACACTGCTCATTTCGCTCTCACTCAATCAATGCCATTTCGTGTTGGTCATCTTCACCACACTGCTCATTTCGCTCTCACTCAATGCCATTTCGTGTTGGTCATCTTCACCACACTGCTCATTTCGCTCTCACTCAATGCCATTTCGTGTTGGTCATCTTCACCACACTGCTCATTTCGCTCTCACTCAATCAATGCCATTTCGTGTTGGTCATCTTCACCACACTGCTCATTTCGCTCTCACTCAATCAATGCCATTTCGTGTTGGTCATCTTCACCACACTGCTCATTTCGCTCTCAATCAATGCCATTTCGTGTTGGTCATCTTCACCACACTGCTCATTTCGCTCTCACTCAATCAATGCCATTTCGTGTTGGTCATCTTCACCACACTGCTCATTTCGCTCTCACTCAATCAATGCCATTTCGTGTTGGTCATCTTCACCACACTGCTCATTTCGCTCTCACTCAATCAATGCCATTTCGTGTTGGTCATCTTCACCACACTGCTCATTTCGCTCTCACTCAATCAATGCCATTTCGTGTTGGTCATCTTCACCACACTGCTCATTTCGCTCTCATCAATGCCATTTCGTGTTGGTCATCTTCACCACACTGCTCATTTCGCTCTCACTCAATCAATGCCATTTCGTGTTGGTCATCTTCACCACACTGCTCATTTCGCTCTCACTCAATCAATGCCATTTCGTGTTGGTCATCTTCAACACACTGCTCATTTCGCTCTCACTCAATGCCATTTCGTGTTGGTCATCTTCACCACACTGCTCATTTCGCTCTCACTCAATCAATGCCATTTCGTGTTGGTCATCTTCACCACACTGCTCATTTCGCTCTCACTCAATCAATGCCATTTCGTGTTGGTCATCTTCACCACACTGCTCATTTCGCTCTCACTCAATCAATGCCATTTCGTGTTGGTCATCTTCACCACACTGCTCATTTCGCTCTCACTCAATGCCATTTCGTGTTGGTCATCTTCACCACACTGCTCATTTCGCTCTCACTCAATCAATGCCATTTCGTGTTGGTCATCTTCACCACACTGCTCATTTCGCTCTCACTCAATCAATGCCATTTCGTGTTGGTCATCTTCACCACACTGCTCATTTCGCTCTCACTCAATGCCATTTCGTGTTGGTCATCTTCACCACTGCTCATTTCGCTCTCACTCAATGCCATTTCGTGTTGGTCATCTTCACCACACTGCTCATTTCGCTCTCACTCAATCAATGCCATTTCGTGTTGGTCATCTTCACCACACTGCTCATTTCGCTCTCACTCAATCAATGCCATTTCGTGTTGGTCATCTTCACCACACTGCTCATTTCGCTCTCACTCAATCAATGCCATTTCGTGTTGGTCATCTTCACCACACTGCTCATTTCGCTCTCACTCAATAATGCCATTTCGTGTTGGTCATCTTCACCACACTGCTCATTTCGCTCTCACTCAATCAATGCCATTTCGTGTTGGTCATCTTCACCACACTGCTCATTTCGCTCTCACTCAATCAATGCCATTTCGTGTTGGTCATCTTCACCACACTGCTCATTTCGCTCTCACTCAATGCCATTTCGTGTTGGTCATCTTCACCACACTGCTCATTTCGCTCTCACTCAATCAATGCCATTTCGTGTTGGTCATCTTCACCACACTGCTCATTTCGCTCTCACTCAATCAATGCCATTTCGTGTTGGTCATCTTCACCACACTGCTCATTTCGCTCTCACTCAATCAATGCCATTTCGTGTTGGTCATCTTCACCACACTGCTCATTTCGCTCTCACTCAATCAATGCCATTTCGTGTTGGTCATCTTCACCACACTGCTCATTTCGCTCTCACTCAATGCCATTTCGTGTTGGTCATCTTCACCACACTGCTCATTTCGCTCTCACTCAATCAATGCCATTTCGTGTTGGTCATCTTCACCACACTGCTCATTTCGCTCTCACTCAATGCCATTTCGTGTTGGTCATCTTCACCACACTGCTCATTTCGCTCTCACTCAATCAATGCCATTTCGTGTTGGTCATCTTCACCACACTGCTCATTTCGCTCTCATCAATGCCATTTCGTGTTGGTCATCTTCACCACACTGCTCATTTCGCTCTCACTCATCAATGCCATTTCGTGTTGGTCATCTTCACCACACTGCTCATTTCGCTCTCACTCAATCAATGCCATTTCGTGTTGGTCATCTTCACCACACTGCTCATTTCGCTCTCACTCAATGCCATTTCGTGTTGGTCATCTTCACCACACTGCTCATTTCGCTCTCACTCAATCATGCCATTTCGTGTTGGTCATCTTCACCACACTGCTCATTTCGCTCTCACTCAATCAATGCCATTTCGTGTTGGTCATCTTCACCACACTGCTCATTTCGCTCTCATCAATGCCATTTCGTGTTGGTCATCTTCACCACACTGCTCATTTCGCTCTCACTCAATCAATGCCATTTCGTGTTGGTCATCTTCACCACACTGCTCATTTCGCTCTCACTCAATGCCATTTCGTGTTGGTCATCTTCACCACACTGCTCATTTCGCTCTCACTCAATGCCATTTCGTGTTGGTCATCTTCACCACACTGCTCATTTCGCTCTCACTCAATGCCATTTCGTGTTGGTCATCTTCACCACACTGCTCATTTCGCTCTCACTCAATGCCATTTCGTGTTGGTCATCTTCACCACACTGCTCATTTCGCTCTCACAATCAATGCCATTTCGTGTTGGTCATCTTCACCACACTGCTCATTTCGCTCTCACTCAATCAATGCCATTTCGTGTTGGTCATCTTCACCACACTGCTCATTTCGCTCTCACTCAATCAATGCCATTTCGTGTTGGTCATCTTCACCACACTGCTCATTTCGCTCTCACTCAATCAATGCCATTTCGTGTTGGTCATCTTCACCACACTGCTCATTTCGCTCTCACTCAATCAATGCCATTTCGTGTTGGTCATCTTCACCACACTGCTCATTTCGCTCTCACTCAATGCCATTTCGTGTTGGTCATCTTCACCACACTGCTCATTTCGCTCTCACTCAATCAATGCCATTTCGTGTTGGTCATCTTCACCACACTGCTCATTTCGCTCTCACTCAATCAATGCCATTTCGTGTTGGTCATCTTCACCACACTGCTCATTTCGCTCTCACTCAATGCCATTTCGTGTTGGTCATCTTCACCACACTGCTCATTTCGCTCTCACTCAATCAATGCCATTTCGTGTTGGTCATCTTCACCACACTGCTCATTTCGCTCTCACTCAATCAATGCCATTTCGTGTTGGTCATCTTCACCACACTGCTCATTTCGCTCTCACTCAATGCCATTTCGTGTTGGTCATCTTCACCACACTGCTCATTTCGCTCTCATCAATCAATGCCATTTCGTGTTGGTCATCTTCACCACACTGCTCATTTCGCTCTCACTCATCAATGCCATTTCGTGTTGGTCATCTTCACCACACTGCTCATTTCGCTCTCACTCAATCAATGCCATTTCGTGTTGGTCATCTTCACCACACTGCTCATTTCGCTCTCACTCAATCAATGCCATTTCGTGTTGGTCATCTTCACCACACTGCTCATTTCGCTCTCACTCAATGCCATTTCGTGTTGGTCATCTTCACCACACTGCTCATTTCGCTCTCACTCAATCAATGCCATTTCGTGTTGGTCATCTTCACCACACTGCTCATTTCGCTCTCACTCAATCAATGCCATTTCGTGTTGGTCATCTTCACCACACTGCTCATTTCGCTCTCACTCAATCAATGCCATTTCGTGTTGGTCATCTTCACCACACTGCTCATTTCGCTCTCACTCAATCAATGCCATTTCGTGTTGGTCATCTTCACCACACTGCTCATTTCGCTCTCACTCAATCAATGCCATTTCGTGTTGGTCATCTTCACCACACTGCTCATTTCGCTCTCACTCAATCAATGCCATTTCGTGTTGGTCATCTTCACCACACTGCTCATTTCGCTCTCACTCAATGCCATTTCGTGTTGGTCATCTTCACCACACTGCTCATTTCGCTCTCACTCAATGCCATTTCGTGTTGGTCATCTTCACCACACTGCTCATTTCGCTCTCACTCAATGCCATTTCGTGTTGGTCATCTTCACCACACTGCTCATTTCGCTCTCACTCAATGCCATTTCGTGTTGGTCATCTTCACCACACTGCTCATTTCGCTCTCACTCAATCAATGCCATTTCGTGTTGGTCATCTTCACCACACTGCTCATTTCGCTCTCACTCAATGCCATTTCGTGTTGGTCATCTTCACCACACTGCTCATTTCGCTCTCACTCAATCAATGCCATTTCGTGTTGGTCATCTTCACCACACTGCTCATTTCGCTCTCAATCAATGCCATTTCGTGTTGGTCATCTTCACCACACTGCTCATTTCGCTCTCACTCAATCAATGCCATTTCGTGTTGGTCATCTTCACCACACTGCTCATTTCGCTCTCACTCAATGCCATTTCGTGTTGGTCATCTTCACCACACTGCTCATTTCGCTCTCACTCAATCAATGCCATTTCGTGTGGGTCATCTTCACCACACTGCTCATTTCGCTCTCACTCAATCAATGCCATTTCGTGTTGGTCATCTTCACCACACTGCTCATTTCGCTCTCACTCAATCAATGCCATTTCGTGTTGGTCATCTTCACCACACTGCTCATTTCGCTCTCACTCAATCAATGCCATTTCGTGTTGGTCATCTTCACCACACTGCTCATTTCGCTCTCACTCAATCAATGCCATTTCGTGTTGGTCATCTTCACCACACTGCTCATTTCGCTCTCACTCAATCAATGCCATTTCGTGTTGGTCATCTTCACCACACTGCTCATTTCGCTCTCACTCAATCAATGCCATTTCGTGTTGGTCATCTTCACCACACTGCTCATTTCGCTCTCACTCAATCAATGCCATTTCGTGTTGGTCATCTTCACCACACTGCTCATTTCGCTCTCACTCAATGCCATTTCGTGTTGGTCATCTTCACCACATTGCTCATTTCGCTCTCACTCAATGCCATTTCGTGTTGGTCATCTTCACCACACTGCTCATTTCGCTCTCACTCAATGCCATTTCGTGTTGGTCATCTTCACCACACTGCTCATTTCGCTCTCACTCAATGCCATTTCGTGTTGGTCATCTTCACCACACTGCTCATTTCGCTCTCACTCAATCAATGCCATTTCGTGTTGGTCATCTTCACCACACTGCTCATTTCGCTCTCACTCATCAATGCCATTTCGTGTTGGTCATCTTCACCACACTGCTCATTTCGCTCTCACTCAATGCCATTTCGTGTTGGTCATCTTCACCACACTGCTCATTTCGCTCTCACTCAATCAATGCCATTTCGTGTTGGTCATCTTCACCACACTGCTCATTTCGCTCTCACTCAATGCCATTTCGTGTTGGTCATCTTCACCACACTGCTCATTTCGCTCTCAATCAATGCCATTTCGTGTTGGTCATCTTCACCACACTGCTCATTTCGCTCTCACTCAATGCCATTTCGTGTTGGTCATCTTCACCACACTGCTCATTTCGCTCTCACAATCAATGCCATTTCGTGTTGGTCATCTTCACCACACTGCTCATTTCGCTCTCACAATCAATGCCATTTCGTGTTGGTCATCTTCACCACACTGCTCATTTCGCTCTCACTCAATCAATGCCATTTCGTGTTGGTCATCTTCACCACACTGCTCATTTCGCTCTCACTCAATGCCATTTCGTGTTGGTCATCTTCACCACACTGCTCATTTCGCTCTCACTCAATCAATGCCATTTCGTGTTGGTCATCTTCACCACACTGCTCATTTCGCTCTCACTCAATGCCATTTCGTGTTGGTCATCTTCACCACACTGCTCATTTCGCTCTCACTCAATCAATGCCATTTCGTGTTGGTCATCTTCACCACACTGCTCATTTCGCTCTCATCAATGCCATTTCGTGTTGGTCATCTTCACCACACTGCTCATTTCGCTCTCACTCAATCAATGCCATTTCGTGTTGGTCATCTTCACCACACTGCTCATTTCGCTCTCACTCAATCAATGCCATTTCGTGTTGGTCATCTTCACCACACTGCTCATTTCGCTCTCACTCAATGCCATTTCGTGTTGGTCATCTTCACCACACTGCTCATTTCGCTCTCTCAATCAATGCCATTTCGTGTTGGTCATCTTCACCACACTGCTCATTTCGCTCTCACTCAATCAATGCCATTTCGTGTTGGTCATCTTCACCACATGCTCATTTCGCTCTCACTCAATCAATGCCATTTCGTGTTGGTCATCTTCACCACACTGCTCATTTCGCTCTCACTCAATGCCATTTCGTGTTGGTCATCTTCACCACACTGCTCATTTCGCTCTCACTCAATCAATGCCATTTCGTGTTGGTCATCTTCACCACACTGCTCATTTCGCTCTCACTCAATGCCATTTCGTGTTGGTCATCTTCACCACACTGCTCATTTCGCTCTCAATCAATGCCATTTCGTGTTGGTCATCTTCACCACACTGCTCATTTCGCTCTCACTCAATCAATGCCATTTCGTGTTGGTCATCTTCACCACACTGCTCATTTCGCTCTCACTCAATCAATGCCATTTCGTGTTGGTCATCTTCACCACACTGCTCATTTCGCTCTCACTCAATGCCATTTCGTGTTGGTCATCTTCACCACACTGCTCATTTCGCTCTCACTCAATGCCATTTCGTGTTGGTCATCTTCACCACACTGCTCATTTCGCTCTCAATCAATGCCATTTCGTGTTGGTCATCTTCACCACACTGCTCATTTCGCTCTCACTCAATCAATGCCATTTCGTGTTGGTCATCTTCACCACACTGCTCATTTCGCTCTCACTCAATGCCATTTCGTGTTGGTCATCTTCACCACACTGCTCATTTCGCTCTCACTCAATCAATGCCATTTCGTGTTGGTCATCTTCACCACACTGCTCATTTCGCTCTCACTCAATGCCATTTCGTGTTGGTCATCTTCACCACACTGCTCATTTCGCTCTCACTCAATGCCATTTCGTGTTGGTCATCTTCACCACACTGCTCATTTCGCTCTCACTCAATGCCATTTCGTGTTGGTCATCTTCACCACACTGCTCATTTCGCTCTCACTCAATGCCATTTCGTGTTGGTCATCTTCACCACACTGCTCATTTCGCTCTCACTCAATCAATGCCATTTCGTGTTGGTCATCTTCACCACACTGCTCATTTCGCTCTCACTCAATCAATGCCATTTCGTGTTGGTCATCTTCACCACACTGCTCATTTCGCTCTCACTCAATGCCATTTCGTGTTGGTCATCTTCACCACACTGCTCATTTCGCTCTCACTCAATGCCATTTCGTGTTGGTCATCTTCACCACACTGCTCATTTCGCTCTCACTCAATCAATGCCATTTCGTGTTGGTCATCTTCACCACACTGCTCATTTCGCTCTCACATCAATGCCATTTCGTGTTGGTCATCTTCACCACACTGCTCATTTCGCTCTCACTCAATCAATGCCATTTCGTGTTGGTCATCTTCACCACACTGCTCATTTCGCTCTCACTCAATCAATGCCATTTCGTGTTGGTCATCTTCACCACACTGCTCATTTCGCTCTCACTCAATGCCATTTCGTGTTGGTCATCTTCACCACACTGCTCATTTCGCTCTCACTCAATGCCATTTCGTGTTGGTCATCTTCACCACACTGCTCATTTCGCTCTCACTCAATGCCATTTCGTGTTGGTCATCTTCACCACACTGCTCATTTCGCTCTCACATCAATGCCATTTCGTGTTGGTCATCTTCACCACACTGCTCATTTCGCTCTCACTCAATGCCATTTCGTGTTGGTCATCTTCACCACACTGCTCATTTCGCTCTCACTCAATCAATGCCATTTCGTGTTGGTCATCTTCACCACACTGCTCATTTCGCTCTCACTCAATCAATGCCATTTCGTGTTGGTCATCTTCACCACACTGCTCATTTCGCTCTCACTCAATCAATGCCATTTCGTGTTGGTCATCTTCACCACACTGCTCATTTCGCTCACTCAATCAATGCCATTTCGTGTTGGTCATCTTCACACACTGCTCATTTCGCTCTCAATCAATGCCATTTCGTGTTGGTCATCTTCACCACACTCTCATTTCGCTCTCACTCAATCAATGCCATTTCGTGTTGGTCATCTTCACCACACTGCTCATTTCGCTCTCACTCAATGCCATTTCGTGTTGGTCATCTTCACCACACTGCTCATTTCGCTCTCACTCAATGCCATTTCGTGTTGGTCATCTTCACCACACTGCTCATTTCGCTCTCACTCAATCAATGCCATTTCGTGTTGGTCATCTTCACCACACTGCTCATTTCGCTCACTCAATCAATGCCATTTCGTGTTGGTCATCTTCACCACACTGCTCATTTCGCTCTCACTCAATGCCATTTCGTGTTGGTCATCTTCACCACACTGCTCATTTCGCTCTCACTCAATCAATGCCATTTCGTGTTGGTCATCTTCACCACACTGCTCATTTCGCTCTCACTCAATGCCATTTCGTGTTGGTCATCTTCACCACACTGCTCATTTCGCTCTCACTCAATCAATGCCATTTCGTGTTGGTCATCTTCACCACACTGCTCATTTCGCTCTCACTCAATCAATGCCATTTCGTGTTGGTCATCTTCACCACACTGCTCATTTCGCTCTCACTCAATCAATGCCATTTCGTGTTGGTCATCTTCACCACACTGCTCATTTCGCTCTCACTCAATCAATGCCATTTCGTGTTGGTCATCTTCACCACACTGCTCATTTCGCTCTCACTCAATGCCATTTCGTGTTGGTCATCTTCACCACACTGCTCATTTCGCTCTCACTCAATCAATGCCATTTCGTGTTGGTCATCTTCACCACACTGCTCATTTCGCTCTCACAATCAATGCCATTTCGTGTTGGTCATCTTCACCACACTGCTCATTTCGCTCTCACTCAATGCCATTTCGTGTTGGTCATCTTCACCACACTGCTCATTTCGCTCTCACTCAATCAATGCCATTTCGTGTTGGTCATCTTCACCACACTGCTCATTTCGCTCTCACTCAATCAATGCCATTTCGTGTTGGTCATCTTCACCACACTGCTCATTTCGCTCTCACTCAATGCCATTTCGTGTTGGTCATCTTCACCACACTGCTCATTTCGCTCTCACTCAATCAATGCCATTTCGTGTTGGTCATCTTCACCACACTGCTCATTTCGCTCTCACTCAATGCCATTTCGTGTTGGTCATCTTCACCACACTGCTCATTTCGCTCTCACTCAATGCCATTTCGTGTTGGTCATCTTCACCACACTGCTCATTTCGCTCTCACTCAATCAATGCCATTTCGTGTTGGTCATCTTCACCACACTGCTCATTTCGCTCTCACTCAATCAATGCCATTTCGTGTTGGTCATCTTCACCACACTGCTCATTTCGCTCTCACTCAATGCCATTTCGTGTTGGTCATCTTCACCACACTGCTCATTTCGCTCTCACTCAATGCCATTTCGTGTTGGTCATCTTCACCCCACTGCTCATTTCGCTCTCACTCAATGCCATTTCGTGTTGGTCATCTTCACCACACTGCTCATTTCGCTCTCACGCAATCAATGCCATTTCGTGTTGGTCATCTTCACCACACTGCTCATTTCGCTCTCACTCAATGCCATTTCGTGTTGGTCATCTTCACCACACTGCTCATTTCGCTCTCACTCAATGCCATTTCGTGTTGGTCATCTTCACCACACTGCTCATTTCGCTCTCACTCAATCAATGCCATTTCGTGTTGGTCATCTTCACCACACTGCTCATTTCGCTCTCACTCAATGCCATTTCGTGTTGGTCATCTTCACCACACTGCTCATTTCGCTCTCACTCAATCAATGCCATTTCGTGTTGGTCATCTTCACCACACTGCTCATTTCGCTCTCACTCAATCAATGCCATTTCGTGTTGGTCATCTTCACCACACTGCTCATTTCGCTCTCACTCAATCAATGCCATTTCGTGTTGGTCATCTTCACCACACTGCTCATTTCGCTCTCACTCAATGCCATTTCGTGTTGGTCATCTTCACCACACTGCTCATTTCGCTCTCACTCAATCAATGCCATTTCGTGTTGGTCATCTTCACCACACTGCTCATTTCGCTCTCAAACAATGCCATTTCGTGTTGGTCATCTTCACCACACTGCTCATTTCGCTCTCACTCAATGCCATTTCGTGTTGGTCATCTTCACCACACTGCTCATTTCGCTCTCACAATCAATGCCATTTCGTGTTGGTCATCTTCACCACACTGCTCATTTCGCTCACTCAATCAATGCCATTTCGTGTTGGTCATCTTCACCACACTGCTCATTTCGCTCTCACTCAATCAATGCCATTCGTGTGGTCATCTTCACCACACTGCTCATTTCGCTCTCACTCAATCAATGCCATTTCGTGTTGGTCATCTTCACACACATGCTCATTTCGCTCTCACTCATCAATGCCATTTCGTGTTGGTCATCTTCACCACACTGCTCATTTCGCTCTCACTCAATCAATGCCATTTCGTGTTGGTCATCTTCACCACATGCTCATTTCGCTCTCATCAATGCCATTTCGTGTTGGTCATCTTCACCACACTGCTCATTTCGCTCTACTCAATCAATGCCATTTCGTGTTGGTCATCTTCACCACATGCTCATTTCGCTCTCACTCAATCAATGCCATTTCGTTGTTTCATCTTCACACACTGCTCATTTCGCTCTCTCAATCAATGCCATTTCGTGTTGGTCATCTTCACCACACTGCTCATTTCGCTCTCACTCAATCAATGCCATTTCGTGTTGGTCATCTTCACCACACTGCTCATTTCGCTCTCACTCAATCAATGCCATTTCGTGTTGGTCATCTTCACCACACTGCTCATTTCGCTCACTCAATCAATGCCATTTCGTGTTGGTCATCTTCACCACACTGCTCATTTCGCTCTCACTCAATAATGCCATTTCGTGTTGGTCATCTTCACACACTGCTCATTTCGCTCTCACTCAATCAATGCCATTTCGTGTGGTCATCTTCACCACATGCTCATTTCGCTCACTCAATCAATGCCATTTCGTGTTGGTCATCTTCACACTGCTCATTTCGCTCTCACTCATCAATGCCATTTCGTGTTGGTCATCTTCACCACACTGCTCATTTCGCTCTCACTCAATCAATGCCATTCGTGTTGGTCATCTTCACCACACTGCTCATTTCGCTCACTCAATCAATGCCATTTCGGTTGGTCATCTTCACCACACTGCTCATTTCGCTCTCACAATCAATGCCATTTCGTGTTGGTCATCTTCACCACACTGCTCATTGCTCTCACTCATAATGCCATTTGTGTTGGTCATCTTCACCACACTGCTCATTTCGCTCTCACAATCAATGCCATTTCGTGTTGGTCATCTTCACCACAATGCTCATTTCGCTCTAATCAATGCCATTTCGTGTTGGTCATCTTCACCACACTGCTCATTTCGCTCTCTCAATCAATGCCATTTGGGTTGGTCATCTTCACCACATGCTCATTTCGCTCTCACTCAATCAATGCCATTTCGTGTTGGTCATTTCACAACTGTCATTTCGCTCTCACTCAATAATGCCATTTCGTGTTGGTCATCTTCACCAACTGCTCATTTCGCTCACTC
Source organism: Taenia multiceps (assembly GCA_001923025.3). NCBI lineage: Eukaryota > Metazoa > Platyhelminthes > Cestoda > Cyclophyllidea > Taeniidae > Taenia > Taenia multiceps. The sequence continues at coordinate 24,007 of MRSW03000498.1, forward strand.
AATCAATGCCATTTCGTGTCGGTCTTCACCACATGCTCATTCGCTCTATCAATCAATGCATTCGTTGGTCATCTTCACCACACTGCTCATTTCGCTCTCACTCAATGCCATTTGGTTGGTATCTTCACCACACTGCTCATTTCGCTCTCACAATCAATGCCATTTCGTGTTGGTCATCTTCACCACATGCTCATTTCGCTCTCACTCAATCAATGCCATTTCGTGTTGGTCATCTTCACCACATGCTCATTTCGCTCTCACTCAATGCCATTTCGTGTTGGTCATCTTCACCACATGCTCATTTCGCTCTCAATCAATGCCATTTCGTGTTGGTCATCTTCACCACACTGCTCATTTCGTCTCACTCAATCAATGCATTTCGTGTTGGTCATCTTCACACATGCTCATTTCGCTCTCAATCAATGCCATTTCGTGTTGGTCATCTTCACCACACTGTCATTTCGCTCTCACTCAATGCAATTCGTGTTGGTCATCTTCACCACACTGCTCATTTCGCTCTCTAATCAATGCCATTTGTGTTGGATCTTCACCACACTGCTCATTTCGCTCTCACTTCAATGCCATTTCGTGTTGGTCATCTTCACCAATGCTCATTTCGCTCTCACCAATCAATGCCATTTCGTGTTGGTCATCTTCAACACTGCTCATTTCGCTTCATCAATGCCATTTGTGTTGGTCATCTTCACCACACTGCTCATTTCGCTCTCACTCAATCAATGCCATTTGTTGGTCATCTTAACCACACTGCTCATTTCGCTCTCACTCATCAATGCCATTTCGTGTTGGTCATCTTCACCACACTGCTCATTTCGCTCTCACTCAATGCCATTTCGTGTGGTCATCTTCACCACACTGCTCATTTCGCTCTCACTCAATCAATGCCATTTCGTGTTGGTCATCTTCACCACACTGCTCATTTCGCTCTCACTCAATCAATGCATTTCGTGTGTTGGTATCTTC
>MRSW03000499.1:0-21321 GCA_001923025.3 Taenia multiceps
CACAATGCATTTCGTGTTGGTCATCTTCACCACACTGGCTCATTTCGCTCTCACTCAATCAATGCCATTTCGTGTTGGTCATCTTCACCACACTGCTCATTTCGCTCTCACTCAATCATGCCATTTCGTGTTGGTCATCTTCACCACACTGCTCATTTCGCTCTCACCAATGCCATTTCGTGTTGGTCATCTTCACCACACTGCGCATTTCGCTCTCACTCAATCAATGCCATTCGTGTTGGTCATCTTCACCACACTGTCATTTCGCTCTCACTCAATCAAGCCATTTCGTGTTGGTCATCTCACCACACTGCTCATTTCGCTCTCACTCAATGCCATTCGTGTTGGTCATCTTCACCACACTGCTCATTTCGCTCTCACTCAATCAATGCCATTTCGTGTTGTCATCTTCACCACACGCTCATTTCGCTCTCACTCAATCAATGCCATTTCGTGTTGGTCATCTTCACCACACTGCTCATTTCGCTCTCACTCAATGCCATTTCGTGTTGGTCATCTTCACCACACTCTCATTCGCTCTCACTCACTCAATGCCATTTCGTGTTTGGTCATCTTCACCACACTGCTCATTTCGCTCTCACTCATCATGCCATTTCGTGTTGGTCATCTTCACCACACTGCTCATTTCGCTCTCACTCAATCAATGCCATTTCGTGTTGGTCTCTTCACCACACTGCTCATTTCGCTCTCACTCAATCCATTCCATTTCGTGTTGGTCATCTTCACCACACTGCTCATTTCGCTCTCTCAATCAATGCCATTTCGTGTTGGTCATCTTCACCGCACTGCTCATTTCGCTCTCACTCAATGCCATTTCGTATTGGTCATCTTTATCACACTGTTCATTTCGCTCTCACTCAATGCCAGTTCGAGTTGGTCATCTTCACCACACTGCTCATTTCGCTCTCACTCAATCAATGCCATTTCGTGTTGGTCATCTTCATCACTCTGCTCATCTCCCTCTCACACAATGCCATTTCGTGTTGGTCATCTTCACCACGCTGCTCAATTCGCTCCCACACAATGCCATTTCGTGTTGGTCATCTTCACCACACTGCTCATTTCGCTCTCACTCAATCAATGCCATTTCGTGTTAGTCATCTTCACCACACTGCTCATTTCGCTCTCACTCAATGCCATTTCGTGTTGGTCATCTTCACCACACTGCTCATTTAGCTCTCACTCAATCAATGCCATTTCGTGTTGGTCATCTTCACCACACTGCTCATTTCGCTCTCACTCAATCAATGCCATTTCGTGTTTGGTCATCTTCACCACACTGCTCATTTCGCTCTCACTCATGCAATATCGTGTTGGTCATCTTCACCACACTGCTCATTTCGCTCTCACTCAATCAATGCCATTTCGTGTTGGTCATCTTCACCACACTGCTCATTTCGCTCTCACTCAATCAATGCCATTTCGTGTTGGTCATCTTCACCACACTGCTCATTTGCTCTCACTCAATCATGCCATTTCGTGTTGGTCATCTTCACCACACTGCTCATTTCGCTCTCACTCAATCATGCCATTTCGTGTTGGTCATCTCACCACACTGCTCATTTCGCTCTCAATCAATCAATATCGTGTTGGTCATCTTCACCACACTGCTCATTTCGCTCTCACTCAATCAATGCCATTTCGTGTTGGTCATCTTCACCACACTGCTCATTTCGCTCTCACTCAATCAATGCCATTTCGTATTGGTCATCTTCACCACACTGCTCATTTCGCTCTCACTCACTCAATGCCATTTCGTGTTGGTCATCTTCACCACACTGCTCATTTCGCTCTCACTCAATCAATGCCATTTCTGTTGGTCATCTTCACCACACTGCTCATTTCGCTCTCAATCAATGCCATTTCGTGTTGGTCATCTTCACCACACTGCTCATTTCGCTCTCACTCATCAATGCCATTTCGTGTTGGTCATCTTCACCACACTGCTCATTTCGCTCTCACTCAATCAATGCCATTTCGTGTTGGTCATCTTCACCACACTGCTCATTTCGCTCTCACTCAATCAATGCTTTCGTGTTGGTCATCTTCACCACACTGCTCATTTCGCTCTCACTCAATCAATGCCATTTCGTGTTGGTCATCTTCACCACTGCTCATTTCGCTCTCACTCAATGCCATTTCGTGTTGGTCATCTTCACCACACTGCTCATTTCGCTCACACTCAATGCCATTTCGTGTTGGTCATCTTCACCACACTGCCCATTTCGCTGTCACTCATTGCCATTTCGTGTTTGTAATCTTCATCACACTGTTCATTTCGCTCACACTCAATGCCATTTCGTGTTGGTCATCTTCACCACACTGCCCATTTCGCTGTCACTCATTGCCATTTCGTGTTTGTCATCTTCATCACACTGCTCATTTCGCTCACACTCAATGCCATTTCGTGTTGGTCATCTTCACCACACTGCTCATTTCGCTCTCACTCCAATGCCATTTCGTTTGGACATCTTCACCACACTGCTCATTTCGCTCTCACTCAATCAATGCCATTTCTTGTTTGGTCATCTTCAACCTCTGCACATTTCGCTCTCACTCATCAATGCCATTTCGTGTTGGTCATCTTCACCACACTGCTCATTTCGCTCTCACTCAATCAATGCCATTTCGTGTTGGTCATCTTCACCACACTGCTCATTTCGCTCTCACTCAATCACTGCCATTTCGTGTTGGTCATCTTCACCACCTGATCATTTCGCTCTCACTCAATCATGCATTTCGTGTTGGTCATCTTCACCACCTGCTCATTTCGCTCTCACTCAATGCCATTCGTGTTGGTCATCTTCACCACACTGCCATTTCGCTGTCACTCATGCCATTTCGTGTTGTAATCTTCATACACTGTTTCATTCGCTCACACTCAATGCATTTCGTGTTGGTCATCTTCACCACACTGCTCATTTCGCTGTCACTCAATTGCATTTCGTGTTGTAATCTTCACACACTGCTCATTTCGCTCACACTCAATGCCATTTCGTGTTGGTCATCTTCACCACACTGCTCATTTCGCTCTCACTCTCAATGCCATTTCGTGTTGGTCATCTTCACCACACTGCTCATTTCGCTCTCACTCAATCAATGCCATTTCTGTTGGTCATCTTCACCACCTGCACATTTCGCTCTCACTCAATCAATGCCATTTCGTGTTGGTCATCTTCACCACACTGCTCATTTCGCTCTCACTCAATCAATGCCATTTCGTGTTGGTCATCTTCACCACACTGCTCATTTCGCTCTCACTCAATCAATGCCATTTCGTGTTGGTCATCTTCACCACACTGCTCATTTCGCTCTCCTCAATCAATGCCATTTCGTGTTGGTCATCTTCACCACACTGCTCATTTCGCTCTCACTCAATGCCATTTCGTGTTGGTCATCTTCACCACACTGCTCATTTCGCTCTCACTCAATGCCATTTCGTGTTGGTCATCTTCACCACACTGCTCATTTCGCTCTCACTCAATCAATTTCGTGTTGTAATCTTCACACATGTCATTCGCTCTCACTCAATGCCATTTCGTGTTGGTCATCTTCACCACACTGCTCATTTCGCTCTCACTCAATGCCATTTCGTGTTGGTCATCTTCACCACACTGCTCATTTCACTCACTCAATGCCATTTCGTGTTGGTCATCTTCACCACACTACTTATTTCGCTCTCACTCATCATGCCATTTTCGTGTTGGTCATCTTCACCACACTGCTCATTTCGCTCTCACTCAATCAATGCCATTTCGTGTGGTCATCTTCACCACACTGCTCATTTCGCTCTCACTCATCAATGCCATTTCGTGTTGGTCATCTTCACCACACTGCTCATTTCGCTCTCACTCCAATGCCATTTCGTGTTGGTCATCTTCACCACACTGCTCATTTCGCTCTCACTCAATGCCATTTCGTGTTGGTCATCTTCACCACACTGCTCATTTCACTCCCACTCAATGCCATTTCGTGTTGGTCATCTTCACCACACTGCTCATTTCGCTCTCACTCAATCAATGCCATTTCGTGTTGGTCATCTTTACCACACTGCTCCTTTCGCTCTCACTCAATCAATGCCATTTCGTGTTGGTCATCTTCACCACACTGCTCATTTCGCTCGCACCCAATGCCATTTCGTGTTGGTCATCTTCACCGCACTGCTCATTTCGCTCTCACTCAATGCCATTTCGTATTGGTCATCTTTATCACACTGTTCATTTCGCTCTCACTCAATGCCAGTTCGAGTTGGTCATCTTCACCACACTGCTCATTTCGCTCTCACTCAATCAATGCCATTTCGTGTTGGTCATCTTCATCACTCTGCTCATCTCCCTCTCACACAATGCCATTTCGTGTTGGTCATCTTCACCACGCTGCTCATTTCGCTCCCACACAATGCCATTTCGTGTTGGTCATCTTCACCACACTGCTCATTTCGCTCTCACTCAATCAATGCCATTTCGTGTTGGTCATCTTCACCACACTGCTCATTTCGCTCTCACTCAATGCCATTTCGTGTTGGTCATCTCACCACCGCTCATTTCGCTCTCACTCAATCAAGCCATTTCGTGTTGGTCATCTTCACCACACTGCTCATTTCGCTCTCACTCACTCAATGCCATTTCTGTTGGTCATCTTCACCACTGCCACATTTCGCTCTCACTCAACAATGCCATTTCGTGTTGGTCATCTTCACCACACTGCTCATTTCGCTCTCACTCAATCAATGCCATTTCGTGTTGGTCATCTTCACCACACTGCTCATTTCGCTCTCACTCAATCATGCCATTTCGTGTTGGTCATCTTCACCACACTGCTCATTTCGCTCTCACTCAATCAATGCCATTTCGTGTTGGTCATCTTCACCACACTGCTCATTTCGCTCTCACTCAATGCCATTTCGTGTTGGTCATCTTCACCACGCTGCCATTTCGCTCTCACTCAATTGCCATTTCGTGTTGGTCATCTTCACCCACTGCTCATTTCGCTCTCACTCAATGCCATTTCGTGTTGGTCATCTTCACCACACTGCTCATTTCGCTCTTCACATTGCCATTTCGTGTTGTATCTTCACCACACTGCTCATTTCGCTCACACTCAATGCCATTTCGTGTTGGTCATCTTCACCACACTGCTCATTTCGCTCTCACTCAATGCCATTTCGTGTTGGACATCTTCACCACACTGCTCATTTCGCTCTCACTCAATGCCATTTCGTGTTGGTCATCTTCACCACACTGCTCATTTCGCTCTCACTCAATGCCATTTCGTGTTGGTCATCTTCACCACACTGCTCATTTCGCTCTCACTCAATCAATGCCATTTCTGTTGGTCATCTTCACCACTCTGCATTTCGCTCTCACTCAATCATGCCATTTCGTGTTGGTCATCTTCACCACACTGCTCATTTCGCTCTCACTCAATCAATGCCATTTCGTGTTGGTCATCTTCACCACACTGCTCATTTCGCTCTCACTCAATCAATGCCATTTCGTGTTGGTCATCTTCACCACCCTGCTCATTTCGCTCTCACTCAATCAATGCCATTTCGTGTTGGTCATCTTCACCACACTGCTCATTTCGCTCTCACTCAATGCCATTTCGTGTTGGTCATCTTCACCACGCTGCCCATTTCGCTGTCACTCATTGCCATTTCGTGTTTGTAATCTTCATCACACTGTTCATTTCGCTCACACTCAATGCCATTTCGTGTTGGTCATCTTCACCACACTGCCCATTTCGCTGTCACTCATTGCCATTTCGTGTTTGTAATCTTCATCACACTGTTCATTTCGCTCACACTCAATGCCATTTCGTGTTGGTCATCTTCACCACACTGCTCATTTCGCTCTCACTCAATGCCATTTCGTGTTGGACATCTTCACCACACTGCTCATTTCGCTCTCACTCAATCAATGCCATTTCTTGTTTGTCATCTTCACCACTCTGCACATTTCGCTCTCACTCAATCAATGCCATTTCGTGTTGGTCATCTTCACCACACTGCTCATTTCGCTCTCACTCAATCAATGCCATTTCGTGTTTGGTCATCTTCACCACACTGCTCATTTCGCTCTCACTCAATCATCCATTTCGTGTTGGTCATCTTCACCACACTGCTCATTTCGCTCTCACTCAATCAATGCCATTTCGTGTTGGTCATCTTCACCACACTGCTCATTTCGCTCTCACTCAATCAATGCATTTCGTGTTGGTCATCTTCACCACACTGCTCATTTCGCTCTCACCCAATGCCATTTCGTGTTGGTCATCTTCACCACACTCTCATTTCGCTCTCACTCAATGCCATTTCGTGTTGGTCATCTTTACCACACTGTCATTTCGCTCTCACTCAATGCCATTTCGTGTTGGTCATCTCACCACACTGCTCATTTCGCTCTCACTCAATCAATGCCATTTCGTGTTGGTCATCTTCATCACCTGCTCATTCGCCTCTCACACAATGCCATTTCGTATTGGTCATCTTCACCACGCTCATTTCGCTCTCACACAATGCCATTTCGTGTTGGTCATCTTCACACTGCTCATTTCGCTCTCACTCAATCAATGCCATTTCGTGGTTTCATCTTCACCACACTGCTCATTTCGCTCTCACTCAATGCCATTTCGTGTTTCATCTTCACCACACTGCTCATTTCGCTCTCACTCAATCAATGCATTTCGTGTTGGTCATCTTCACCACACTGCTCATTTCGCTCCACTCAATCAATGCCATTTCGTGTTGGTCATCTTCACCACACTGCTCATTTCGCTCTCACTCAATCAATGCCATTTCGTGTTGGTCATCTTCACCACACTGCTCATTTCGCTCTCACAATCAATGCCATTTCGTGTTGGTCATCTTCACCACACTGCTCATTTCGCTCTCACTCAATCAATGCCATTTCGTGTTGGTCATCTTCACCACACTGCTCATTTCGCTCTCACTCAATGCCATTTCGTGTTGGTCATCTTCACCACACTGCTCATTTCGCTCTCACTCAATCAATGCCATTTCGTGTTGGTCATCTTCACCACACTGCTCATTTCGCTCTCACTCAATCAATGCCATTTCGTGTTGGTCATCTTCACCACACTGCTCATTTCGCTCTCACTCAATGCCATTTCGTGTTGGTCATCTTCACCACACTGCTCATTTCGCTCTCACTCAATGCCATTTCGTGTTGGTCATCTTCACCACACTGCTCATTTCGCTCTCACTCATTGCCATTTCGTGTTGGTCATCTTCACCACACTGCTCATTTCGCTCTCACTCAATGCCATTTCGTGTTGGTCATCTTCACCACACTGCTCATTTCGCTCTCACTCAATCAATGCCATTTCGTGTTGGTCATCTTCACCACACTGCTCATTTCGCTCTCACAATCATGCCATTTCGTGTGGTCATCTTCACCACACTGCTCATTTCGCTCTCACTCAATGCCATTTCGTGTTGGTCATCTTCACCACACTGCTCATTTCGCTCTCACTCAATGCCATTTCGTGTTGTCATCTTCACCACTCTGCATTTCGCTCACACTCAATGCCATTTCGTGTTGGTCATCTTCACCACACTGCTCATTTCGCTCTCACTCATCAATGCCATTTCGTGTTGGTCATCTTCACCACACTGCTCATTTCGCTCTCACTCAATCAATGCCATTTCGTGTTGGTCATCTTCACCACCCGCTCATTTCGCTCTCACTCAATGCCATTTCGTGTTGGTCATCTTCACCACACTGCTCATTTCGCTCTCACTCAATGCCATTTCGTGTTGGTCATCTTCACCACTCTGCTCATTTCGCTCTCACTCATCAATGCCATTTCGTGTTGGTCATCTTCACCACACTGCTCATTTCGCTCTCACTCAATGCCATTTCGTGTTTTTATCTTCACAACTGCTCATTTCGCTCTCACTCAATGCCATTTCGTGTTGGTCATCTTCACCACACTGCTCATTCGCTCTCACTCAATCAATGCCATTTCGTGTTGGTCATCTTCACCACACTGCTCATTTCGCTCTCACTAATCAATGCCATTTCGTGTTGGTCATCTCACCACACTGCTCATTTCGCTCTCACTCATCAATGCCATTTCGTGTTGGTCATCTTCACCACACTGCTCATTTCGCTCTCACTCAATCAATGCCATTTCGTGTTGGTCATCTTCACCACTCTGCTCATTTCGCTCTCACTCAATGCCATTTCGTGTTGGTCATCTTCACCACACTGCTCATTTCGCTCTCACTCATTCAATGCCATTTCGTGTTGGTCATCTTCACCACACTGCTCATTTCGCTCTCACACAATCAATGCCATTTCGTGTTGGTCATCTTCACCACACTGCTCATTTCGCTCTCACTCAATGCCATTTCGTGTTGGTCATCTTCACCACACTGCTCATTTCGCTCTCACTCAATCAATGCCATTTCGTGTTGGTCATCTTCACCACACTGCTCATTTCGCTCTCACTCAATGCCATTTCGTGTTTTTAATCTTCATCACACTGTTCATTTCGGTCTCACTCAATGCCATTTCGTGTTGGTCATCTTCACCACACTGCTCATTTCGCTCTCACTCAATCAATGCCATTTCGTGTTGTTCATCTTCACCACACTGCTCATTTCGCTCTCACTAAATCAATGCCATTTCGTGTTGGTCATCTTCACCACACTGCTCATTTCGCTCTCACTCAATCAATGCCATTTCGTGTTGGTCATCTTCACCACACTGCTCATTTCGCTCTCACTCAATCAATGCCATTTCGTGTTGGTCATCTTCACCACACTGCTCATTTCGCTCTCACTCAATGCCATTTCGTGTTGGTCTTCTTCACCACACTGCTCATTTCGCTCTCACTCAATGCCATTTCGTGTTGGTCATCTTCACACACTGCTCATTTCGCTCTCACTCAATGCCATTTCGTGTTGGTCATCTTCACCACACTGCTCATTTCGCTCTCACTCATGCCATTTCGTGTTGGTCATCTTCACCACACTGCTCATTTCGCTCTCACTCAATCAATGCCATTTCGTGTTGGTCATCTTCACCACACTGCTCATTTCGCTCTCACTCACAATGCCATTTCGTGTTGGTCATCTTCACCACACTGCTCATTTCGCTCTCACTCATCATGCCATTTCGTGTTGGTCATCTTCACCACACTGCTCATTTCGCTCTCACTCAATCATGCCATTTCGTGTTGGTCATCTTCACCACCTGCTCATTTCGCTCTCACTCAATGCCATTTCGTGTTGGTCATCTTCCCACACTGCTCATTTTGCTCTCACTCAATGCCATTTCGTGTTGGTCATCTTCACCACACTGCTCATTTCGCTCTCACTCAATCATGCCATTTCGTGTTGGTCATCTTCACCACACTGCTCATTTCGCTCTCCTCATCATGCCATTTCGTGTTGGTCATCTTCACCACACTGCTCATTTCGCTCTCACTCAATCATGCCATTTCGTGTTGGTCATCTTCACCACACTGCTCATTTCGCTCTCACTCAATCAATGCCATTTCGTGTTGGTCATCTTCACCACCTGCTCATTTCGCTCTCACTCAATCAATGCCATTTCGTGTTGGTCATCTTCACCACACTGCTCATTTCGCTCTCACTCAATCATGCCATTTCGTGTTGGTCATCTTCACCACACTGCTCATTTCGCTCTCACTCAATCAATGCCATTTCGTGTTGGTCATCTTCACCACACTGCTCATTTCGCTCTCACTCAATGCCATTTCGTGTTGGTCATCTTCACCACACTGCTCATTTCGCTCTCACTCAATCAATGCCATTTCGTGTTGGTCATCTTCACCACACTGCTCATTTCGCTCTCACTCAATGCCATTTCGTGTTGGTCATCTTCACCACACTGCTCATTTCGCTCTCACACAATGCCATTTCGTGTTGGTCATCTTCACCACACTGCTCATTTCGCTCTCACTCAATCAATGCCATTTCGTGTTGGTCATCTTCACCACACTGCTCATTTCGCTCTCACACAATCAATGCCATTTCGTGTTGGTCATCTTCACCACACTGCTCATTTCGCTCTCACTCAATCATGCCATTTCGTGTTGGTCATCTTCACCACACTGCTCATTTCGCTCTCACTCAATCAATGCCATTTCGTGTTGGTCATCTTCACCACACTGCTCATTTCGCTCTCACTCAATCAATGCCATTTCGTGTTGGTCATCTTCACCACACTGCTCATTTCGCTCTCACTCAATCAATGCCATTTCGTGTTGGTCATCTTCACCACACTGCTCATTTCGCTCTCACTCAATGCCATTTCGTGTTGGTCATCTTCACCACACTGCTCATTTCGCTCTCACTCAATGCAATTTCGTGTTGGTCATCTTCACCACACTGCTCATTTCGCTCTCACTCAATCAATGCCATTTCGTGTTGGTCATCTTCACCACACTGCTCATTTCGCTCTCACTCAATGCCATTTCGTGTTGGTCATCTTCACCACACTGCTCATTTCGCTCTCACTCAATCAATGCCATTTCGTGTTGGTCATCTTCACCACACTGCTCATTTCGCTCTCACTCAATTGCCATTTCGTGTTGGTCATCTTCACCACACTGCTCATTTCGCTCTCACTCAATCAATGCCATTTCGTGTTGGTCATCTTCACCACACTGCTCATTTCGCTCTCACAATCAATGCCATTTCGTGTTGGTCATCTTCACCACACTGCTCATTTCGCTCTCACTCAATCAATGCCATTTCGTGTTGGTCATCTTCACCACACTGCTCATTTCGCTCTCACTCAATGCCATTTCGTGTTGGTCATCTTCACCACACTGCTCATTTCGCTCTCACTCAATGCCATTTCGTGTTGGTCATCTTCACCACACTGCTCATTTCGCTCTCACTCACAATGCCATTTCGTGTTGGTCATCTTCACCACACTGCTCATTTCGCTCTCACTCAATGCCATTTCGTGTTGGTCATCTTCACCACACTGCTCATTTCGCTCTCACTCCATGCCATTTCGTGTTGGTCATCTTCACCACACTGCTCATTTCGCTCTCACTCAATCAATGCCATTTCGTGTTGGTCATCTTCACCACACTGCTCATTTCGCTCTCACTCAATCAATGCCATTTCGTGTTGGTCATCTTCACCACACTGCTCATTTCGCTCTCACCAATCAATGCCATTTCGTGTTGGTCATCTTCACCACACTGCTCATTTCGCTCTCACAATCAATGCCATTTCGTGTTGGTCATCTTCACCACACTGCTCATTTCGCTCTCACTCAATCAATGCCATTTCGTGTTGGTCATCTTCACCACACTGCTCATTTCGCTCTCACTCAATGCCATTTCGTGTTGGTCATCTTCACCACACTGCTCATTTCGCTCTCACTCAATGCCATTTCGTGTTGGTCATCTTCAACACTGCTCATTTCGCTCTCACTCAATGCCATTTCGTGTTGGTCATCTTCACCACACTGCTCATTTCGCTCTCACTCAATCCATTTCGTGTTGGTCATCTTCACCACACTGCTCATTTCGCTCTCACTCAATGCCATTTCGTGTTGGTCATCTTCACCACACTGCTCATTTCGCTCTCACACAATCATGCCATTTCGTGTTGGTCATCTTCACCAACTGCTCATTTCGCTCTCACTCAATCAATGCCATTTCGTGTTGGTCATCTTCACCACACTGCTCATTTCGCTCTCACTCAATGCCATTTCGTGTTGGTCATCTTCACCACACTGCTCATTTCGCTCTCACTCAATCAATGCCATTTCGTGTTGGTCATCTTCACCACACTGCTCATTTCGCTCTCACTCAATGCCATTTCGTGTTGGTCATCTTCACCACACTGCTCATTTCGCTCTCACTCAATGCCATTTCGTGTTGGTCATCTTCACCACACTGCTCATTTCGCTCTCACTCAATGCCATTTCGTGTTGGTCATCTTCACCACACTGCTCATTTCGCTCTCACTCAATCAATGCCATTTCGTGTTGGTCATCTTCACCACACTGCTCATTTCGCTCTCACTCAATGCCATTTCGTGTTGCTCATCTTCACCACACTGCTCATTTCGCTCTCACTCAATCAATGCCATTTCGTGTTGGTCATCTTCACCACACTGCTCATTTCGCTCTCACTCAATCAATGCCATTTCGTGTGGTCATCTTCACCACACTGCTCATTTCGCTCTCATCAATCAATGCCATTTCGTGTTGGTCATCTTCACCACACTGCTCATTTCGCTCTCACTCAATGCCATTTCGTGTTGGTCATCTTCACCACACTGCTCATTTCGCTCTCACTCATCAATGCCATTTCGTGTTGGTCATCTTCACCACACTGCTCATTTCGCTCTCACTCAATCAATGCCATTTCGTGTTGGTCATCTTCACCACACTGCTCATTTCGCTCTCACTCAATGCCATTTCGTGTTGGTCATCTTCACCACACTGCTCATTTCGCTCTCACTCAATCAATGCCATTTCGTGTTGGTCATCTTCACCACACTGCTCCATTTCGCTCTCACTCAATGCCATTTCGTGTTGGTCATCTTCACCACACTGCTCATTTCGCTCTCACTCAATCAATGCCATTTCGTGTTGGTCATCTTCACCACACTGCTCATTTCGCTCTCACTCAATCAATGCCATTTCGTGTTGGTCATCTTCACCACACTGCTCATTTCGCTCTCACTCAATCAATGCCATTTCGTGTTGGTCATCTTCACCACACTGCTCATTTCGCTCTCACCCAATGCCATTTCGTGTTGGTCATCTTCACCACACTGCTCATTTCGCTCTCACTCAATGCCATTTCGTGTTGGTCATCTTCACCACACTGCTCATTTCGCTCTCACTCAATCAATGCCATTTCGTTTGGTCATCTTCACCACACTGCTCATTTCGCTCTCACTCACTCAATGCCATTTCGTTTGGTCATCTTCACCACTGCTCATTTCGCTCTCACACAATCAATGCCATTTCGTGTTGGTCATCTTCACCACTGCTCATTTCGCTCTCACACAATGCCATTTCGTGTTGGTCATCTTCACCACCTGCTCATTTCGCTCTCACTCAATGCCATTTCGTGTTGGTCATCTTCACCACACTGCTCATTTCGCTCTCACTCAATCAATGCCATTTCGTGTTGGTCATCTTCACCACACTGCTCATTTCGCTCTCACTCAATGCCATTTCGTGTTGGTCATCTTCACCACACTGCTCATTTCGCTCTCACTCAATCAATGCCATTTCGTGTTGGTCATCTTCACCACACTGCTCATTTCGCTCTCACTCAATGCCATTTCGTGTTCATCTTCACCACACTGCTCATTTCGCTCTCACTCAATCATGATTTCGTGTTGGTCATCTTCACCACACTGCTCATTTCGCTCTCACTCAATGCCATTTCGTGTTGGTCATCTTCACCACACTGCTCATTTCGCTCTCACTCAATCAAGCCATTTCGTGTTGGTCATCTTCACCACACTGCTCATTTCGCTCTCACTCAATCATGCCATTTCGTGTTGGTCATCTTCACCACACTGCTCATTTCGCTCTCACTCAATCAATGCCATTTCGTGTTGGTCATCTTCACACTGCTCATTTCGCTCTCACTCATGCCATTTCGTGTTGGTCATCTTCACCCACTGCTCATTTCGCTCTCACTCAATGCCATTTCGTGTTGGTCATCTTCACCACACTGCTCATTTCGCTCTCACTCAATCAATGCCATTTCGTGTTGGTCATTTCACCACACTGCTCATTTCGCTCTCACTCAATGCCATTTCGTGTTGGTCATCTTCACCACACTGCTCATTTCGCTCTCACTCAATCAATGCCATTTCGTGTTGGTTCTTCACCACACTGCTCATTTCGCTCTCACTCAACAATGCCATTTCGTGTTGGTCATCTTCACCACACTGCTCATTTCGCTCTCACTCAATCAATGCCATTTCGTGTTGGTCATCTTCACCACACTGCTCATTTCGCTCTCACTCAATGCCATTTCGTGTTGGTCATCTTCACCACACTGCTCATTTCGCTCTCACTCAATGCCATTTCGTGTTGGTCATCTTCACCACACTGCTCATTTCGCTCTCACTCAATGCCATTTCGCGTCGGTCATCTTCACCACACTGCTCATTTCGCTCTCACTCAATGCCATTTCGTGTTGGTCATCTTCACCACACTGCTCATTTCGCTCTCACTCAATGCCATTTCGTGTTGGTCATCTTCACCACACTGCTCATTTCGCTCTCACTCAATCAATGCCATTTCGTGTTGGTCATCTTCACCACACTGCTCATTTCGCTCTCACTCAATCATTGCCATTTCGTGTTGGTCATCTTCACCACACTGCTCATTTCGCTCTCACTCAATGCCATTTCGTGTTGGTCATCTTCACCACACTGCTCATTTCGCTCTCACTCAATGCCATTTCGTGTTGGTCATCTTCACCACACTGCTCATTTCGCTCTCACTCAATCAATGCCATTTCGTGTTGGTCATCTTCACCACACTGCTCATTTCGCTCTCACTCAATGCCATTTCGTGTTGGTCATCTTCACCACACTGCTCATTTCGCTCTCACTCATTCAATGCCATTTCGTGTTGGTCATCTTCACCACACTGCTCATTTCGCTCTCACTCAATCAATGCCATTTCGTGTTGGTCATCTTCACCACACTGCTCATTTCGCTCTCACTCAATCAATGCCATTTCGTGTTGGTCATCTTCACCACACTGCTCATTTCGCTCTCACTCAATGCCATTTCGTGTTGGTCATCTTCACCACACTGCTCATTTCGCTCTCACTCAATGCCATTTCGTGTTGGTCATCTTCACCACACTGCTCATTTCGCTCTCACTCAATGCCATTTCGTGTTGGTCATCTTCACCACACTGCTCATTTCGCTCTCACTCAATGCCATTTCGTGTTGGTCATCTTCACCACACTGCTCATTTCGCTCTCACTCAATCAATGCCATTTCGTGTTGGTCATCTTCACCACACTGCTCATTTCGCTCTCACTCAATCATGCCATTTCGTGTTGGTCATCTTCACCACACTGCTCATTTCGCTCTCACTCAATCATTCATTTCGTGTTGGTCATCTTCACCACACTGCTCATTTCGCTCTCACTCAATCAATGCCATTTCGTGTTGGTCATCTTCACCACACTGCTCATTTCGCTCTCACTCAATCAATGCCATTTCGTGTTGGTCATCTTCACCACACTGCTCATTTCGCTCTCACTCAATGCCATTTCGTGTTGGTCATCTTCACCACACTGCTCATTTCGCTCTCACTCAATGCCATTTCGTGTTGGTCATCTTCACCACACTGCTCATTTCGCTCTCACTCAATGCCATTTCGTGTTGGTCATCTTCACCACACTGCTCATTTCGCTCTCACTCAATCAATGCCATTTCGTGTTGGTCATCTTCACCACACTGCTCATTTCGCTCTCAATCAATGCCATTTCGTGTTGGTCATCTTCACCACACTGCTCATTTCGCTCTCACTCATCTCAATGCCATTTCGTGTTGGTCATCTTCACCACACTGCTCATTTCGCTCTCACTCAATCAATGCCATTTCGTGTTGGTCATCTTCACCACACTGCTCATTTCGCTCTCACTCAATGCCATTTCGTGTTGGTCATCTTCACCACACTGCTCATTTCGCTCTCACTCAATGCCATTTCGTGTTGGTCATCTTCACCACACTGCTCATTTCGCTCTCACTCAATCAATGCCATTTCGTGTTGGTCATCTTCACCACACTGCTCATTTCGCTCTCACTCAATGCCATTTCGTGTTGGTCATCTTCACCACACTGCTCATTTCGCTCTCACTCAATGCAATTTCGTGTTGGTCATCTTCACCACACTGCTCATTTCGCTCTCACTCAATGCCATTTCGTGTTGGTCATCTTCACCACACTGCTCATTTCGCTCTCACTCAATCAATGCCATTTCGTGTTGGTCATCTTCACCACACTGCTCATTTCGCTCTCACTCAATGCCATTTCGTGTTGGTCATCTTCACCACACTGCTCATTTCGCTCTCACTTCAATGCCATTTCGTGTTGGTCATCTTCACCACACTGCTCATTTCGCTCTCACTCAATCAATGCCATTTCGTGTTGGTCATCTTCACCACACTGCTCATTTCGCTCTCACTCAATCAATGCCATTTCGTGTTGGTCATCTTCACCACACTGCTCATTTCGCTCTCACTCAATCAATGCCATTTCGTGTTGGTCATCTTCACCACACTGCTCATTTCGCTCTCACACAATCAATGCCATTTCGTGTTGGTCATCTTCACCACACTGCTCATTTCGCTCTCACTCAATCAATGCCATTTCGTGTTGGTCATCTTCACCACACTGCTCATTTCGCTCTCACTCAATCAATGCCATTTCGTGTTGGTCATCTTCACCACACTGCTCATTTCGCTCTCACTCAATGCCATTTCGTGTTGGTCATCTTCACCACACTGCTCATTTCGCTCTCACTCAATCAATGCCATTTCGTGTTGGTCATCTTCACCACACTGCTCATTTCGCTCTCACTCAATGCCATTTCGTGTTGGTCATCTTCACCACACTGCTCATTTCGCTCTCACTCAATGCATTTCGTGTTGGTCATCTTCAACACTGCTCATTTCGCTCTCACTCAATGCCATTTCGTGTTGGTCATCTTCACCACACTGCTCATTTCGCTCTCACTCATCAATGCCATTTCGTGTTGGTCATCTTCACCACACTGCTCATTTCGCTCTCACTCAATGCCATTTCGTGTTGGTCATCTTCACCACACTGCTCATTTCGCTCCACTCAATGCCATTTCGTGTTGGTCATCTTCACCACACTGCTCATTTCGCTCTCACTCAATCATGCCATTTCGTGTTGGTCATCTTCACCACACTGCTCATTTCGCTCTCACTCATCAATGCCATTTCGTGTTGGTCATCTTCACCACACTGCTCATTTCGCTCTCACTCATCAATGCCATTTCGTGTTGGTCATCTTCACCACACTGCTCATTTCGCTCTCACTCAATCAATGCCATTTCGTGTTGGTCATCTTCACCACACTGCTCATTTCGCTCTCACTCAATGCCATTTCGTGTTGGTCATCTTCACCACACTGCTCATTTCGCTCTCACCAATCAATGCCATTTCGTGTTGGTCATCTTCACCACACTGCTCATTTCGCTCTCACTCAATGCCATTTCGTGTTGGTCATCTTCACCACACTGCTCATTTCGCTCTCACTCAATCAATGCCATTTCGTGTTGGTCATCTTCACCACACTGCTCATTTCGCTCTCACTCAATGCCATTTCGTGTTGGTCATCTTCACCACACTGCTCATTTCGCTCTCACTCAATGCCATTTCGTGTTGGTCATCTTCACCACACTGCTCATTTCGCTCTCACTCCATTTCGGTTGGTCATCTTCACCACACTGCTCATTTCGCTCTCACTCAATGCCATTTCGTGTTGTCATCTTCACCACACTGCTCATTTCGCTCTCACTCAATCAATGCCATTTCGTGTTGGTCATCTTCACCACACTGCTCATTTCGCTCTCACTCAATCAATGCCATTTCGTGTTGGTCATCTTCACCACACTGCTCATTTCGCTCTCACTCAATGCATTGCCATTTCGTGTTGGTCATCTTCACCACACTGCTCATTTCGCTCTCACTCAATCAATGCCATTTCGTGTTGGTCATCTTCACCACACTGCTCATTTCGCTCTCACTCAATCAATGCCATTTCGTGTTGGTCATCTTCACCACACTGCTCATTTCGCTCTCACTCAATGCCATTTCGTGTTGGTCATCTTCACCACACTGCTCATTTCGCTCTCACTCAATGCCATTTCGTGTTGGTCATCTTCACCACACTGCTCATTTCGCTCTCACTCAATGCCATTTCGTGTTGGTCA
Source organism: Taenia multiceps (assembly GCA_001923025.3). Taxonomy (NCBI): domain Eukaryota; kingdom Metazoa; phylum Platyhelminthes; class Cestoda; order Cyclophyllidea; family Taeniidae; genus Taenia; species Taenia multiceps. The sequence goes on from MRSW03000499.1 coordinate 17,994, forward strand.
TCTTCACCACACTGCTCATTTCGCTCTCACTCAATCAATGCCATTTCGTGTTGGTCATCTTCACCACACTGCTCATTTCGCTCTCACTCAATGCCATTTCGTGTTGGTCATCTTCACCACACTGCTCATTTCGCTCTCACTCAATCAATGCCATTTCGTGTTGGTCATCTTCACCACACTGCTCATTTCGCTCCACTCACTCAATGCCATTTCGTGTTGGTCATCTTCACACACTGCTCATTTCGCTCTCACTCAATCAATGCCATTTCGTGTTGGTCATCTTCACCACACTGCTCATTTCGCTCTCACTCAATGCCATTTCGTGTTGGTCATCTTCACCACACTGCTATTTCGCTCTCACTCAATGCCATTTCGTGTTGGTCATCTTCACCACACTGCTCATTTCGCTCTCACTCAATGCCATTTCGTGTGGTCATCTTCACCACACTGCTCATTTCGCTCTCACTCAATCAATGCCATTTCGTGTTGGTCATCTTCACCACACTGCTCATTTCGCTCTCACTCAATGCCATTTCGTGTTGGTCATCTTCACCACACTGCTCATTTCGCTCTCACTCAATGCCATTTCGTGTTGGTCATCTTCACCACACTGCTCATTTCGCTCTCACTCAATCATGCCATTTCGTGTTGGTCATCTTCACCACACTGCTCATTTCGCTCTCACTCAATCAATGCCATTTCGTGTTGGTCATCTTCACCACACTGCTCATTTCGCTCTCACTCAATCAATGCCATTTCGTGTTGGTCATCTTCACCACACTGCTCATTTCGCTCTCACTCAATGCCATTTCGTGTTGGTCATCTTCACCACACTGCTCATTTCGCTCTCACTCAATGCCATTTCGTGTTGGTCATCTTCACCACACTGCTCATTTCGCTCTCACTCAATGCCATTTCGTGTTGGTCATCTTCACCACACTGCTCATTTCGCTCTCATCAATGCCATTTCGTGTTGGTCATCTTCACCACACTGCTCATTTCGCTCTCACTCAATGCCATTTCGTGTTGGTCATCTTCCCACACTGCTCATTTCGCTCTCACTCAATGCCATTTCGTGTTGGTCATCTTCACCACACTGCTCATTTCGCTCTCACCAATCAATGCCATTTCGTGTTGGTCATCTTCACCACACTGCTCATTTCGCTCTCACTCAATCAATGCCATTTCGTGTTGGTCATCTTCACCACACTGCTCATTTCGCTCTCACTCAATGCCATTTCGTGTTGGTCATCTTCACCACACTGCTCATTTCGCTCTCACTCAATCAGCCATTTCGTGTTGGTCATCTTCACCACACTGCTCATTTCGCTCTCACTCAATCCATTTCGTGTTGGTCATCTTCACCCACTGCTCATTTCGCTCTCACTCAATCAAGCCATTTCGTGTTGGTCATCTTCACCACACTGCTCATTTCGCTCTCACTCAATGCCATTTCGTGTTGGTCATCTTCACCACACTGCTCATTTCGCTCCACTCAAATGCCATTTCGTGTTGGTCATCTTCACCACACTGCTCATTTCGCTCTCACTCAATCAATGCCATTTCGTGTTGGTCATCTTCACCACACTGCTCATTTCGCTCTCACTCAATCAATGCCATTTCGTGTTGTCATCTTCACCACACTGCTCATTTCGCTCTCACCATCAATGCCATTTCGTGTTGGTCATCTTCACCACACTGCTCATTTCGCTCTCACTCAATGCCATTTCGTGTTGGTCATCTTCACCACACTGCTCATTTCGCTCTCACTCAATGCCATTTCGTGTTGGTCATTTCACCACACTGCTCATTTCGCTCTCACTCAATCAATGCCATTTCGTGTTGGTCATCTTCACCACCTGCTCATTTCGCTCTCACTCAATCAATGCCATTCGGTTGGTCATCTTCACCACACTGCTCATTTCGCTCTCACTCAATCAATGCCATTTCGTGTTGGTCATCTTCACCACACTGCTCATTTCGCTCTCACTCAATGCAATTTCGTGTTGGTCATCTTCACCACACTGCTCATTTCGCTCTCACTCAATGCCATTTCGTGTTGGTCATCTTCACCACACTGCTCATTTCGCTCTCACTCAATCAATGCCATTTCGTTGGTCATCTTCACCACACTGCTCATTTCGCTCTCACTCAATGCCATTTCGTGTTCATCTTCACCACACTGCTCATTTCGCTCTCACTCAAATGCCATTTCGTGTTGGTCATCTTCACCACACTGCTCATTTCGCTCTCACTCAATCAATGCCATTTCGTGTTGGTCATCTTCACCACACTGCTCATTTCGCTCTCACTCATCAATGCCTTTCGTGTTGGTCATCTTCACCACACTGCTCATTTCGCTCTCACTCAATCAATGCCATTTCGTGTTGGTCATCTTCACCACACTGCTCATTTCGCTCTCACTCAATCAATGCCATTTCGTTTGGTCATCTTCACCACAACTGCTCATTTCGCTCTCACTCAATGCATTTCGTGTTGGTCATCTTCACCACACTGCTCATTTCGCTCTCACTCAATGCCATTTCGTGTTGGTCATCTTCACCACACTGCTCATTTCGCTCTCACTCAATGCCATTTCGTGTTGGTCATCTTCACCACACTGCTCATTTCGCTCTCACTCAATCCCCATTTCGTGTTGGTCATCTTCACACACTGCTCATTTCGCTCTCACTCAATCAATGCCATTTCGTGTGGTCAATCTTCACCACACTGCTCATTTCGCTCTCACTCATGCCATTTCGTGTTGGTCATCTTCACCACACTGCTCATTTCGCTCTCACAATGCCATTTCGTGTTGGTCATCTTCACCACACTGCTCATTTCGCTCTCACTCAATCAATGCCATTTCGTGTTGGTCATCTTCACACACTGCTCATTTCGCTCTCACTCATCAATGCCATTTCTGTTGGTCATCTTCACCACACTGCTCATTTCGCTCTCACTCATCATGCCATTTCGTGTGGTCATCTTCACCACACTGCTCATTTCGCTCTCACTCAATGCCATTTCGTGTTGCATCTTCACCACACTGCTCATTTCGCTCACTCAATGCCATTTTCGTGTTGGTCATCTTCACCACACTGCTCATTTCGCTCTCACTCAATGCCATTTCGTGTTGGTCATCTTCACCACACTGCTCATTTCGCTCTCACTCAATGCCATTTCGTGTTGGTCATCTTCACCACACTGCTCATTTCGCTCTCACTCAATGCCATTTCGTGGTTCATCTTCACCACACTGCTCATTTCGCTCTCACTCAATGCCATTTCGGTGGTCATCTTCACCACACTGCTCATTTCGCTCTCAC
>MRSW03000500.1:0-26433 GCA_001923025.3 Taenia multiceps
TTCGCTCTCACTCAACAATGCCATTTCGTGTTGGTCATCTTCACCACTGCTCATTTCGCTTCACTCAATCAATGCCATTTCGTTTGGTCATCTTCACCACACTGCTCATTTCGCTCTCACTCAATGCCATTTCGTGTTGGTCATCTTCACCACACTGCTCATTTCGCTCTCACTCAATGCCATTTCGTGTTGGTCATCTTCACCACACTGCTCATTTCGCTCTCACTCAATGCCATTTCGTGTTGGTCATCTTCACCACACTGCTCATTTCGCTCTCACTCAATCATGCCATTTCGTGTTGGTCATCTTCACCACACTGCTCATTTCGCTCTCACTCAATGCCATTTCGTGTTGGTCATCTTCACCACACTGCTCATTTCGCTCTCACTCAATCAATGCCATTTCGTGTTGGTCATCTTCACCACACTGCTCATTTCGCTCTCACTCAATCAATGCCATTTCGTGTTGGTATCTTCACCACACTGCTCATTTCGCTCTCATCAATCAATGCCATTTCGTGTTGGTCATCTTCACCACACTGCTCATTTCGCTCTCCTCAATCAATGCCATTTCGTGTTGGTCATCTTCACCCCACTGCTCATTTCGCTCTCATCCTCAATGCCATTTCGTGTTGGTCATCTTCACCACACTGCTCATTTCGCTCTCACTCATCATGCCATTTCGTGTTGGTCATCTTCACCACACTGCTCATTTCGCTCTCACTCAATCAATCATTTCGTGTTGGTCATCTTCACCACACTGCTCATTTCGCTCTCACTCAATCAATGCCATTTCGTGTTGTCATCTTCACCACACTGCTCATTTCGCTCTCACTCAATGCCATTTCGTGTTGGTCATCTCACCACACTGCTCATTTCGCTCTCACTCAATCAATGCCATTTCGTGTTGGTCATCTTCACCACACTGCTCATTTCGCTCTCACTCAATCAATGCCATTTCGTGTTGGTCATCTTCACCACACTGCTCATTTCGCTCTCACTCAATCAATGCCATTTCGTGTTGGTCATCTTCACCACACTGCTCATTTCGCTCTCACTCAATCATGCCATTTCGTGTTGGTCATCTTCACCACACTGCTCATTTCGCTCTCACTCAATCAATGCCATTTCGTGTTGGTCATCTTCACCACACTGCTCATTTCGCTCTCACTCATCAATGCCATTTCGTGTTGGTCATCTTCACCACACTGCTCATTTCGCTCTCACTCAATGCCATTTCGTGTTGGTCATCTTCACCACACTGCTCATTTCGCTCTCATCAATGCCATTTCGTGTTGGTCATCTTCACCACACTGCTCATTTCGCTCTCACTCAATGCCATTTCGTGTTGGTCATCTTCACCACACTGCTCATTTCGCTCTCACTCAATGCCATTTCGTGTTGGTCATCTTCACCACACTGCTCATTTCGCTCTCACTCAATGCCATTTCGTGTTGGTCATCTTCACCACACTGCTCATTTCGCTCTCACTCAATGCCATTTCGTGTTGGTCATCTTCACCACACTGCTCATTTCGCTCTCACTCAATGCCATTTCGTGTTGGTCATCTTCACCACACTGCTCATTTCGCTCTCAATCAATGCCATTTCGTGTTGGTCATCTTCACCCACTGCTCATTTCGCTCTCACTCAATGCCATTTCGTGTTGGTCATCTTCACCACACTGCTCATTTCGCTCTCACTCAATGCCATTTCGTGTTGGTCATCTTCACCACACTGCTCATTTCGCTCTCACTCTCAATGCCATTTCGTGTTGGTCATCTTCACCACACTGCTCATTTCGCTCTCACTCAATGCCATTTCGTGTTGGTCATCTTCACCACACTGCTCATTTCGCTCTCACTCAATGCCATTTCGTGTTGGTCATCTTCACCACACTGCTCATTTCGCTCTCACTCAATGCCATTTCGTGTTGGTCATCTTCACCACACTGCTCATTTCGCTCTCACTCAATGCCATTTCTGTTGGTCATCTTCACCACACTGCTCATTTCGCTCTCACTCAATGCCATTTCGTGTTGGTCATCTTCACCACACTGCTCATTTCGCTCTCACTCAATCAATGCCATTTCGTGTTGGTCATCTTCACCACACTGCTCATTTCGCTCTCACTCAATGCCATTTCGTGTTGGTCATCTTCACCACACTGCTCATTTCGCTCTCACTCAATGCCATTTCGTGTTGGTCATCTTCACCACACTGCTCATTTCGCTCTCACTCAATGCCATTTCGTTTGGTCATCTTCACCACACTGCTCATTTCGCTCTCACTCAATGCCATTTCGTGTTGGTCATCTTCACCACACTGCTCATTTCGCTCTCACTCAATCAATGCCATTTCGTGTTGGTCATCTTCACCACACTGCTCATTTCGCTCTCACTCAATCAATGCCATTTCGTGTTGGTCATCTTCACCACACTGCTCATTTCGCTCTCACTCAATCAATGCCATTTCGTGTTGGTCATCTTCACCACACTGCTCATTTCGCTCTCACTCAATGCCATTTCGTGTTGGTCATCTTCACCACACTGCTCATTTCGCTCTCACTCAATGCCATTTCGTGTTGGTCATCTTCACCACACTGCTCATTTCGCTCTCACTCAATGCCATTTCGTGTTGGTCATCTTCACCACACTGCTCATTTCGCTCTCACTCAATGCCATTTCGTGTTGGTCATCTTCACCCACTGCTCATTTCGCTCTCACTCCAATGCCATTTCGTGTTGGTCATCTTCACCACACTGCTCATTTCGCTCTCACTCAATCAATGCCATTTCGTGTTGGTCATCTTCACCACACTGCTCATTTCGCTCTCACTCAATGCCATTTCGTGTTGGTCATCTTCACCACACTGCTCATTTCGCTCTCACTCAATCAATGCCATTTCGTGTTGGTCATCTTCACCACACTGCTCATTTCGCTCTCACTCAATGCCATTTCGTGTTGGTCATCTTCACCACACTGCTCATTTCGCTCTCACTCAATGCCATTTCGTGTTGGTCATCTTCACCACACTGCTCATTTCGCTCTCACTCAATGCCATTTCGTGTTGGTCATCTTCACCACACTGCTCATTTCGCTCTCACTCAATGCCATTTCGTGTTGGTCATCTTCACCACACTGCTCATTTCGCTCTCACTCAATGCCATTTCGTGTTGGTCATCTTCACCACACTGCTCATTTCGCTCTCACTCAATCAATGCCATTTCGTGTTGGTCATCTTCACCACACTGCTCATTTCGCTCTCACTCAATCAATGCCATTTCGTGTTGGTCATCTTCACCACACTGCTCATTTCGCTCTCACCAATCAATGCCATTTCGTGTTGGTCATCTTCACCACACTGCTCATTTCGCTCTCACTCAATGCCATTTCGTGTTGGTCATCTTCACCACACTGCTCATTTCGCTCTCACTCAATGCCATTTCGTGTTGGTCATCTTCACCACACTGCTCATTTCGCTCTCACAATCAATGCCATTTCGTGTTGGTCATCTTCACCACACTGCTCATTTCGCTCTCACTCAATGCCATTTCGTGTTGGTCATCTTCACCACACTGCTCATTTCGCTCTCACTCAATGCCATTTCGTGTTGGTCATCTTCACCACACTGCTCATTTCGCTCTCACTCAATGCCATTTCGTGTTGGTCATCTTCACCACACTGCTCATTTCGCTCTCACTCAATCAATGCCATTTCGTGTTGGTCATCTTCACCACACTGCTCATTTCGCTCTCACTCAATCAATGCCATTTCGTGTTGGTCATCTTCACCACACTGCTCATTTCGCTCTCACTCAATCAATGCCATTTCGTGTTGGTCATCTTCACCACACTGCTCATTTCGCTCTCACTCAATCAATGCCATTTCGTGTTGGTCATCTTCACCACACTGCTCATTTCGCTCTCACTCAATGCCATTTCGTGTTGGTCATCTTCACCACACTGCTCATTTCGCTCTCACTCAATGCCATTTCGTGTTGGTCATCTTCACCACACTGCTCATTTCGCTCTCACTCAATCAATGCCATTTCGTGTTGGTCATCTTCACCACACTGCTCATTTCGCTCTCACTCAATGCCATTTCGTGTTGGTCATCTTCACCACACTGCTCATTTCGCTCTCACTCAATGCCATTTCGTGTTGGTCATCTTCACCACACTGCTCATTTCGCTCTCACTCAATCAATGCCATTTCGTGTTGGTCATCTTCACCACACTGCTCATTTCGCTCTCACTCAATGCCATTTCGTGTTGGTCATCTTCACCACACTGCTCATTTCGCTCTCACTCAATCAATGCCATTTCGTGTTGGTCATCTTCACCACACTGCTCATTTCGCTCTCACTCAATCAATGCCATTTCGTGTTGGTCATCTTCACCACACTGCTCATTTCGCTCTCACTCAATGCCATTTCGTGTTGGTCATCTTCACCACACTGCTCATTTCGCTCTCACTCAATGCCATTTCGTGTTGGTCATCTTCACCACACTGCTCATTTCGCTCTCACTCAATGCCATTTCGTGTTGGTCATCTTCACCACACTGCTCATTTCGCTCTCACTCAATGCCATTTCGTGTTGGTCATCTTCACCACACTGCTCATTTCGCTCTCACTCAATGCCATTTCGTGTTGGTCATCTTCACCACACTGCTCATTTCGCTCTCACTCAATGCCATTTCGTGTTGGTCATCTTCACCACACTGCTCATTTCGCTCTCACTCAATGCCATTTCGTGTTGGTCATCTTCACCACACTGCTCATTTCGCTCTCACTCAATGCCATTTCGTGTTGGTCATCTTCACCACACTGCTCATTTCGCTCTCACTCAATGCCATTTCGTGTTGGTCATCTTCACCACACTGCTCATTTCGCTCTCACTCAATCAATGCCATTTCGTGTTGGTCATCTTCACCACACTGCTCATTTCGCTCTCACTCAATGCCATTTCGTGTTGGTCATCTTCACCACACTGCTCATTTCGCTCTCACTCAATGCCATTTCGTGTTGGTCATCTTCACCACACTGCTCATTTCGCTCTCACTCAATCAATGCCATTTCGTGTTGGTCATCTTCACCACACTGCTCATTTCGCTCTCACTCAATGCCATTTCGTGTTGGTCATCTTCACCACACTGCTCATTTCGCTCTCACTCAATCAATGCCATTTCGTGTTGGTCATCTTCACCACACTGCTCATTTCGCTCTCACTCAATCAATGCCATTTCGTGTTGGTCATCTTCACCACACTGCTCATTTCGCTCTCACTCAATGCCATTTCGTGTTGGTCATCTTCACCACACTGCTCATTTCGCTCTCACTCAATGCCATTTCGTGTTGGTCATCTTCACCACACTGCTCATTTCGCTCTCACTCAATGCCATTTCGTGTTGGTCATCTTCACCACACTGCTCATTTCGCTCTCACTCAATCAATGCCATTTCGTGTTGGTCATCTTCACCACACTGCTCATTTCGCTCTCACTCAATGCCATTTCGTGTTGGTCATCTTCACCACACTGCTCATTTCGCTCTCACTCAATGCCATTTCGTGTTGGTCATCTTCACCACACTGCTCATTTCGCTCTCACTCAATGCCATTTCGTGTTGGTCATCTTCACCACACTGCTCATTTCGCTCTCACTCAATGCCATTTCGTGTTGGTCATCTTCACCACACTGCTCATTTCGCTCTCACTCAATCAATGCCATTTCGTGTTGGTCATCTTCACCACACTGCTCATTTCGCTCTCACTCAATGCCATTTCGTGTTGGTCATCTTCACCACACTGCTCATTTCGCTCTCACTCAATGCCATTTCGTGTTGGTCATCTTCACCACACTGCTCATTTCGCTCTCACTCAATGCCATTTCGTGTTGGTCATCTTCACCACACTGCTCATTTCGCTCTCACTCAATGCCATTTCGTGTTGGTCATCTTCACCACACTGCTCATTTCGCTCTCACTCAATGCCATTTCGTGTTGGTCATCTTCACCACACTGCTCATTTCGCTCTCACTCAATCAATGCCATTTCGTGTTGGTCATCTTCACCACACTGCTCATTTCGCTCTCACTCAATGCCATTTCGTGTTGGTCATCTTCACCACACTGCTCATTTCGCTCTCACTCAATCAATGCCATTTCGTGTTGGTCATCTTCACCACACTGCTCATTTCGCTCTCACTCAATGCCATTTCGTGTTGGTCATCTTCACCACACTGCTCATTTCGCTCTCACTCAATCAATGCCATTTCGTGTTGGTCATCTTCACCACACTGCTCATTTCGCTCTCACTCAATGCCATTTCGTGTTGGTCATCTTCACCACACTGCTCATTTCGCTCTCACTCAATGCCATTTCGTGTTGGTCATCTTCACCACACTGCTCATTTCGCTCTCACTCAATGCCATTTCGTGTTGGTCATCTTCACCACACTGCTCATTTCGCTCTCACTCAATCAATGCCATTTCGTGTTGGTCATCTTCACCACACTGCTCATTTCGCTCTCACTCAATCAATGCCATTTCGTGTTGGTCATCTTCACCACACTGCTCATTTCGCTCTCACTCAATCAATGCCATTTCGTGTTGGTCATCTTCACCACACTGCTCATTTCGCTCTCACTCAATCAATGCCATTTCGTGTTGGTCATCTTCACCACACTGCTCATTTCGCTCTCACTCAATGCCATTTCGTGTTGGTCATCTTCACCACACTGCTCATTTCGCTCTCACTTCAATGCCATTTCGTGTTGGTCATCTTCACCACACTGCTCATTTCGCTCTCACTCAATGCCATTTCGTGTTGGTCATCTTCACCACACTGCTCATTTCGCTCTCACTCAATGCCATTTCGTGTTGGTCATCTTCACCACACTGCTCATTTCGCTCTCACTCAATGCCATTTCGTGTTGGTCATCTTCACCACACTGCTCATTTCGCTCTCACTCAATCAATGCCATTTCGTGTTGGTCATCTTCACCACACTGCTCATTTCGCTCTCACTCAATGCCATTTCGTGTTGGTCATCTTCACCACACTGCTCATTTCGCTCTCACTCAATGCCATTTCGTGTTGGTCATCTTCACCACACTGCTCATTTCGCTCTCACTCAATGCCATTTCGTGTTGGTCATCTTCACCACACTGCTCATTTCGCTCTCACTCAATGCCATTTCGTGTTGGTCATCTTCACCACACTGCTCATTTCGCTCTCACTCAATGCCATTTCGTGTTGGTCATCTTCACCACACTGCTCATTTCGCTCTCACTCAATCAATGCCATTTCGTGTTGGTCATCTTCACCACACTGCTCATTTCGCTCTCACTCAATGCCATTTCGTGTTGGTCATCTTCACCACACTGCTCATTTCGCTCTCACTCAATGCCATTTCGTGTTGGTCATCTTCACCACACTGCTCATTTCGCTCTCACTCAATCAATGCCATTTCGTGTTGGTCATCTTCACCACACTGCTCATTTCGCTCTCACTCAATGCCATTTCGTGTTGGTCATCTTCACCACACTGCTCATTTCGCTCTCACTCAATGCCATTTCGTGTTGGTCATCTTCACCACACTGCTCATTTCGCTCTCACTCAATCAATGCCATTTCGTGTTGGTCATCTTCACCACACTGCTCATTTCGCTCTCACTCAATCAATGCCATTTCGTGTTGGTCATCTTCACCACACTGCTCATTTCGCTCTCACTCAATGCCATTTCGTGTTGGTCATCTTCACCACACTGCTCATTTCGCTCTCACTCAATGCCATTTCGTGTTGGTCATCTTCACCACACTGCTCATTTCGCTCTCACTCAATGCCATTTCGTGTTGGTCATCTTCACCACACTGCTCATTTCGCTCTCACTCAATGCCATTTCGTGTTGGTCATCTTCACCACACTGCTCATTTCGCTCTCACTCAATGCCATTTCGTGTTGGTCATCTTCACCACACTGCTCATTTCGCTCTCACTCAATGCCATTTCGTGTTGGTCATCTTCACCACACTGCTCATTTCGCTCTCATCAATCAATGCCATTTCGTGTTGGTCATCTTCACCACACTGCTCATTTCGCTCTCACTCAATGCCATTTCGTGTTGGTCATCTTCACCACACTGCTCATTTCGCTCTCACTCAATGCCATTTCGTGTTGGTCATCTTCACCACACTGCTCATTTCGCTCTCACTCAATCCATTTCGTGTTGGTCATCTTCACCACACTGCTCATTTCGCTCTCACTCATCAATGCCATTTCGTGTTGGTCATCTTCACCACACTGCTCATTTCGCTCTCACTCAATCAATGCCATTTCGTGTTGGTCATCTTCACCACACTGCTCATTTCGCTCTCACTCAATCAATGCCATTTCGTGTTGGTCATCTTCACCACACTGCTCATTTCGCTCTCACTCAATCAATGCCATTTCGTGTTGGTCATCTTCACCACACTGCTCATTTCGCTCTCACTCAATGCCATTTCGTGTTGGTCATCTTCACCACACTGCTCATTTCGCTCTCACTCAATCAATGCCATTTCGTGTTGGTCATCTTCACCACACTGCTCATTTCGCTCTCACTCAATGCCATTTCGTGTTGGTCATCTTCACCACACTGCTCATTTCGCTCTCACTCAATCAATGCCATTTCGTGTTGGTCATCTTCACCACACTGCTCATTTCGCTCTCACTCAATGCCATTTCGTGTTGGTCATCTTCACCACACTGCTCATTTCGCTCTCACTCAATGCCATTTCGTGTTGGTCATCTTCACCACACTGCTCATTTCGCTCTCACTCAATGCCATTTCGTGTTGGTCATCTTCACCACACTGCTCATTTCGCTCTCACTCAATCAATGCCATTTCGTGTTGGTCATCTTCACCACACTGCTCATTTCGCTCTCACTCAATCAATGCCATTTCGTGTTGGTCATCTTCACCACACTGCTCATTTCGCTCTCACTCAATGCCATTTCGTGTTGGTCATCTTCACCACACTGCTCATTTCGCTCTCACTCAATCAATGCCATTTCGTGTTGGTCATCTTCACCACACTGCTCATTTCGCTCTCACTCAATCAATGCCATTTCGTGTTGGTCATCTTCACCACACTGCTCATTTCGCTCTCACTCAATGCCATTTCGTGTTGGTCATCTTCACCACACTGCTCATTTCGCTCTCACTCAATCAATGCCATTTCGTGTTGGTCATCTTCACCACACTGCTCATTTCGCTCTCACTCAATCAATGCCATTTCGTGTTGGTCATCTTCACCACACTGCTCATTTCGCTCTCACTCAATCAATGCCATTTCGTGTTGGTCATCTTCACCACACTGCTCATTTCGCTCTCACTCAATCAATGCCATTTCGTGTTGGTTATCTTCACCACACTGCTCATTTCGCTCTCAATGCCATTTCGTGTTGGTCATCTCACTCAATGCATTGTGTGGTCATTGTCACCAGTCAGTCAGTCGTGACAAGGCTTGACAGTTGACAGCTTGACAGGTAGACAAGTGAGTGACACTCTGACATGTGGTGCCTTGTTGTCACCTGTCAAGTCAGTCAGTGAGGCGTGACAAGGCTTGACAACCTGTCAGCTTGACAGGTGACAGCTTGACAGGTAGACAAGTGAGTGACACTCTGACATGTGGTGCATTGTTGTCACCTGTCAAGTCAGTCAGTGAGGCGTGACAAGGCTTGACAACCTGTCAGCTTGACAGGTGACAGCTTGACAGGTAGACAAGTGAGTGACACTCTGACATGTGGTGCATTGTTGTCACCTCTCAAGTCAGTCAGTGAGGCGTGACAAGGCTTGACAACCTGTCAGCTTGACAGGTGACAGCTTGACCGGTAGACAAGTGAGTGACACTCTGACATGTGGTGCATTGTTGTCACCTCTCAAGTCAGTCAGTGAGGCGTGACAAGGCTTGACAACCTGTCAGCTTGACAGGTGACAGCTTGACAGGTAGACAAGTGAGTGACACTCTGACATGTGGTGCATTGTTGTCACCTCTCAAGTCAGTCAGTGAGGCGTGACAAGGCTTGACAACCTGTCAGCTTGACAGGTGACAGCTTGACCGGTAGACAAGTGAGTGACACTCTGACATGTGGTGCCTTGTTGTCACCTGTCAAGTCAGTCAGTGAGGCGTGACAAGGCTTGACAACCTGTCAGCTTGACAGGTGACAGCTTGACAGGTAGACAAGTGAGTGACACTCTGACATGTGGTGCATTGTTGTCACCTCTCAAGTCAGTCAGTGAGGCGTGACAAGGCTTGACAACCTGTCAGCTTGACAGGTGAGAGCTTGACAGGTAGACAAGTGAGTGACACTCTGACATGTGGTGCATTGTTGTCACCTCTCAAGTCAGTCAGTGAGGCGTGACAAGGCTTGACAACCTGTCAGCTTGACAGGTGAGAGCTTGACAGGTAGACAAGTGAGTGACACTCTGACATGTGGTGCATTGTTGTCACCTCTCAAGTCAGTCAGTGAGGCGTGACAAGGCTTGACAACCTGTCAGCTTGACAGGTGACAGCTTGACAGGTAGACAAGTGAGTGACACTCTGACATGTGGTGCATTGTTGTCACCTCTCAAGTCAGTCAGTGAGGCGTGACAAGGCTTGACAACCTGTCAGCTTGACAGGTGACAGCTTGACAGGTAGACAAGTGAGTGACACTCTGACATGTGGTGCATTGTTGTCACCTCTCAAGTCAGTCAGTGAGGCGTGACAAGGCTTGACTACCTGACAGGTTGACAGGTGACAGCCTGACAGGTATATAAGTATGTGGCACTCTTATATGTGGTGCTTTGTTTTCACCTCTCAAGTCAGTCGGTGAGGCGTGACAAGGCTTGACAACCTGACAGGATGAAAGGTGAGAGCTTGACAGGTAGACAAGTGAGTGACACTCTGACATGTGGTGCATTGTTGTCACCTCTCAAGTCAGTCAGTGAGGCGTGACAAGGCTTGACAACCTGTCAGGTTGACAGGTGACAGCCTGACAGGTATATAAGTAAGTGGCACTCTTATATATGGTGCTTTGTTTTCACCTCACAAGTCAGTCGTGAGGCGTGACAAGGCTTGACAACCTGACAGGATGAAAGGTGAGAGCTTGACAGGTAGACAAGTGAGTGACACTCTGACATGTGGTGCATTGTTGTCACCTGTCAAGTCAGTCAGTGAGTCGTGACATGGCTTGACAGTTGACAGCTTGACAGGTAGACAAGTGAGTGACACTCTGACATGTGGTGCCTTGTTGTCACCTGTCAAGTCAGTCAGTGAGGCGTGACAAGGCTTGACAACCTGTCAGCTTGACAGGTGACAGCTTGACAGGTAGACAAGTGAGAGACACCTGACATTTGGTGCATTGTTGTCACCTCTCAAGTCAGTCAGTGAGGCGTGACAAGGCTTGACAACCTGTCAGCTTGACAGGTGACAGCTTGACAGGTAGACAAGTGAGTGACACTCTGACATGTGGTGCATTGTTGTCACCTCTCAAGTCAGTAAGTGAGGCGTGACAAGGCTTGACAACCTGTCAGCTTGACAGGTGAGAGCTTGACAGGTAGACAAGTGAGTGACACTCTGACATGTGGTGCATTGTTGTCACCTCTCAAGTCAGTCAGTGAGGCGTGACAAGGCTTGACAACCTGTCAGCTTGACAGGTGAGAGCTTGACAGGTAGACAAGTGAGTGACACTCTGACATGTGGTGCATTGTTGTCACCTCTCAAGTCAGTCAGTGAGGCGTGACAAGGCTTGACAACCTGTCAGCTTGACAGGTGACAGCTTGACAGGTAGACAAGTGAGTGACACTCTGACATGTGGTGCATTGTTGTCACCTCTCAAGTCAGTCAGTGAGGCGTGACAAGGCTTGACAACCTGTCAGCTTGACAGGTGACAGCTTGACAGGTAGACAAGTGAGTGACACTCTGACATGTGGTGCATTGTTGTCACCTCTCAAGTCAGTCAGTGAGGCGTGACAAGGCTTGACTACCTGACAGGTTGACAG
This sequence comes from Taenia multiceps, assembly GCA_001923025.3. NCBI lineage: Eukaryota > Metazoa > Platyhelminthes > Cestoda > Cyclophyllidea > Taeniidae > Taenia > Taenia multiceps. The sequence goes on from MRSW03000500.1 coordinate 12,020, forward strand.
GTGACAGCCTGACAGGTATATAAGTATGTGGCACTCTTATATATGGTGCTTTGTTTTCACCTCTCAAGTCAGTCGGTGAGGCGTGACAAGGCTTGACAACCTGACAGGATGAAAGGTGAGAGCTTGACAGGTAGACAAGTGAGTGACACTCTGACATGTGGTGCATTGTTGTCACCTCTCAAGTCAGTCAGTGAGGCGTGACAAGGCTTGACAACCTGTCAGGTTGACAGGTGACAGCCTGACAGGTATATAAGTAAGTGGCACTCTTATATATGGTGCTTTGTTTTCACCTCACAAGTCAGTCGGTGAGGCGTGACAAGGCTTGACAACCTGACAGGATGAAAGGTGAGAGCTTGACAGGTAGACAAGTGAGTGACACTCTGACATGTGGTGCATTGTTGTCACCTGTCAAGTCAGTCAGTGAGTCGTGACATGGCTTGACAGTTGACAGCTTGACAGGTAGACAAGTGAGTGACACTCTGACATGTGGTGCCTTGTTGTCACCTGTCAGTCAGTCAGTGAGGCGTGACAAGGCTTGACAAACCTGTCAGCTTGACAGGTGACAGCTTGACAGGTAGACAAGTGAGAGACACCTGACATTTGGTGCATTGTTGTCACCTCTCAAGTCAGTCAGTGAGGCGTGACAAGGCTTGACAACCTGTCAGCTTGACAGGTGACAGCTTGACAGGTAGACAAGTGAGTGACACTCTGACATGTGGTGCATTGTTGTCACCTCTCAAGTCAGTAAGTGAGGCGTGACAAGGCTTGACAACCTGTCAGCTTGACAGGTGACAGCTTGACAGGTAGACAAGTGAGTGACACTCTGACATGTGGTGCATTGTTGTCACCTCTCAAGTCAGTAAGTGAGGCGTGACAAGGCTTGACAACCTGACAGCTTGACAGGTGACAGCTTGACCGGTAGACAAGTGAGTGACACTCTGACATGTGGTGCATTGTTGTCACCTCTCAAGTCAGTCAGTGAGGCGTGACAAGGCTTGACAACCTGTCAGCTTGACAGGTGACAGCTTGACAGGTAGACAAGTGAGTGACACTCTGACATGTGGTGCATAGTTGTCAGATGTCAAGTCAGTCAGTGAGGCGTGACAAGGCTTGACAACCTGTCAGCTTGACAGGTGACAGCTTGACAGGTAGACAAGTGAGTGACACCCTGACATGTGGTGCATTGTTGTCACCTCTCAAGTCAGTCAGTGAGGCGTAACAAGTCTTGACAACCTGTCAGCTTGACAGGTGACAGCTTTACAGGTAGACAAGTGAGTGACACTCTGACATTTGGTGCATTATTGTCACCTCTTAAGTCAGTCAGTCAGTCGGTTAGGCGTGACAAGGCTTGAAAACCTGTCAGCTTGACAGGTGACAGCTTGACAGGTAGAAAAGTGAGTGACACTCTGACATGTGGTGCCTTGTTGTCACCTCTCAAGTCAGTCAGTCAGTCTGTGAGGAGAGACAAGGCTTGAAAACCTGTCAGCTTGAAAGGTGACAGCTTGAAAGGTAGACAATTGAGTGACGCTCTGACATGTGGTGCATTGTTGTCACCTGTCAAGTCAGTCAGTGAGGCGTGACAAGGCTTGACAACCTGTCAGCTTGACAGGTGACAGCTTGACAGGTAGACAAGTGAGTGACACTCTGACATGTGGTGCCTTGTTGTCACTGTCAAGTTCAGTCAGTGAGGCGTGACAAGGCTTGACAACCTGTCAGCTTGACAGGTGACAGCTTGACAGGTAGACAAGTGAGTGACACTCTGACATGTGGTGCATTGTTGTCACCTCTCAAGTCAGTCAGTGAGGCGTGACAAGGCTTGACAACCTGTCAGCTTGACAGGTGACAGCTTGACAGGTAGACAAGTGAGTGACACTCTGACATGTGGTGCATTGTTGTCACCTCTCAAGTCAGTCAGTGAGGCGTGACAAGGCTTGACTACCTGACAGGTTGACAGGTGACAGCCTGACAGGTATATAAGTATGTGGCACTCTTATATATGGTGCTTTGTTTTCACCTCTCAAGTCAGTCGGTGAGGCGTGACAAGGCTTGACAACCTGACAGGATGAAAGGTGAGAGCTTGACAGGTAGACAAGTGAGTGACACTCTGACATGTGGTGCATTGTTGTCACCTCTCAAGTCAGTCAGTGAGGCGTGACAAGGCTTGACAACCTGTCAGGTTGACAGGTGACAGCCTGACAGGTATATAATAGTGGCACTCTTATATATGGTGCTTTGTTTTCACCTCACAAGTCAGTCGGTGAGGCGTGACAAGGCTTGACAACCTGACAGGATGAAAGGTGAGAGCTTGACAGGTAGACAAGTGAGTGACACTCTGACATGTGGTGCATTTTGTCACCTGTCAAGTCAGTCAGTGAGTCGTGACATGGCTTGACAGTTGACAGCTTGACAGGTAGACAAGTGAGTGACACTCTGACATGTGGTGCCTTGTTGTCACCTGTCAAGTCAGTCAGTGAGGCGTGACAAGGCTTGACAACCTGTCAGCTTGACAGGTGACAGCTTGACAGGTAGACAAGTGAGAGACACCCTGACATTTGGTGCATTGTTGTCACCTCTCAAGTCAGTCAGTGAGGCGTGACAAGGCTTGACAACCTGTCAGCTTGACAGGTGACAGCTTGACAGGTAGACAAGTGAGTGACACTCTGACATGTGGTGCATTGTTGTCACCTCTCAAGTCAGTAAGTGAGGCGTGACAAGGCTTGACAACCTGTCAGCTTGACAGGTGACAGCTTGACAGGTAGACAAGTGAGTGACACTCTGACATGTGGTGCATTGTTGTCACCTCTCAAGTCAGTAAGTGAGGCGTGACAAGGCTTGACAACCTGACAGCTTGACAGGTGACAGCTTGACCGGTAGACAAGTGAGTGACACTCTGACATGTGGTGCATTGTTGTCACCTCTCAAGTCAGTCAGTGATGACAAAGGCTTGACAACCTGTCAGCTTGACAGGTGACAGCTTGACAGGTAGACAAGTGAGTGACACTCTGACATGTGGTGCATAGTTGTCAGATGTCAAGTCATCAGTGAGGCGTGACAAGGCTTGACAACCTGTCAGCTTGACAGGTGACAGCTTGACAGGTAGACAAGTGAGTGACACACCCTGACATGTGGTGCATTGTTGTCACCTCTCAAGTCAGTCAGTGAGGCGTGACAAGTCTTGACAACCTGTCAGCTTGACAGGTGACAGCTTTACAGGTAGACAAGTGAGTGACACTCTGACATTTGGTGCATTATTGTCACCTCTTAAGTCAGTCAGTCAGTCGGTTAGGCGTGACAAGGCTTGAAAACCTTCAGCTTGACAGGTGACAGCTTGACAGGTAGACAAGTGAGTGACACTCTGACATGTGGTGCATTGTTGTCACCTCTCAAGTCAGTCAGTCAGTCTGTGAGGAGAGACAAGACTTGACAACCTGTCAGCTTGAAAGGTGACAGCTTGAAAGGTAGACAATTGAGTGACGCTCTGACATGTGGTGCATTGTTGTCACCTGTCAAGTCAGTCAGTGAGGCGTGACAAGGCTTGACAACCTGTCAGCTTGACAGGTGACAGCTTGACAGGTAGACAAGTGAGTGACACTCTGACATGTGGTGCCTTGTTGTCACCTGTCAAGTCAGTCAGTGAGGCGTGACAAGGCTTGACAACCTGTCAGCTTGACAGGTGACAGCTTGACAGGTAGACAAGTGAGTGACACTCTGACATGTGGTGCATTGTTGTCACCTCTCAAGTCAGTCAGTGAGGCGTGACGAGGCTTGACAACCTGTCAGCTTGACAGGTGACAGCTTGACAAGTAGACAAGTGAGTGACACTCTGACATGTCTGCATTGTTGTCAACTCTAATCAGTCAGTGAGGCGTTGACAAGGCTTGACACCTGTCAGCTTTGACAGGTGACAGCTTGACAGGTAGACAAGTGAGTGACACTCTGACATGTGGTGCATTGTTGTCACCTGTCAAGTCAGTAAGTGAGGCGTGACAAGACTTGACAACCTGTCAGCTTGACAGGTGACAGCTTGACAGGTAGACAAGTGAGTGACCCTCTGACATGTGGTGCTTGTTGTCACCTGTCAAGTCAGTCAGTGAGGCGTGACAAGCTTGACAACCTGTCAGCTTGACAGGTGACAGCTTGAGAGGTAGACAAGTGAGTGACACTCTGACAGTGGTGCCTTGTTGTCACCTGTCATGTCAGTCAGTGAGGCGTGACAAGGCTTGACAACCTGTCAGCTTGACAGGTGACAGCTTGACAGGTAGACAAGTGAGTGACACTCTGACATGTGGTGCATTGTTGTCACCTCTCAAGTCAGTCAGTGAGGCGTGACAAGGCTTGACAACCTGTCAGCTTGACAGGTGACAGCTTGACAGGTAGACAAGTGAGTGACACTCTGACATGTGGTGCATTGTTGTCACCTCTCAAGTCAGTCAGTGAGGCGTTTGAAAATGCATGACTACATGTCAGCTTGACAGGTGACAACTTGACATGTAGACAAGTGAGTGACACTCTGACATGTGGTGCCTTGTTGTCACCTCTCAAGTCAGTCAGTGTGGCGAGTGACAAGGCTTGACAACCTGTCAGCTTGACAGGTGACAGCTTGAGAGGTAGACAAGTGAGTGACACTCTGACATGTGGTGCATTGCTGTGAGATGTCAAGTCAGTCAGTGATGCGTGACAAGGCTTGACAACCTGTCAGCTTGACAGGTGACAGCTTGACAGGTAGACAAGTGAGTGACACTCTGACATGTGGTGCATTGTTGTCAGCTGTCAAGTCAGTCAGTGAGGCGTGACAAGGCTTGACAACCTGTCAGCTTGACAGGTGACAGCTTGACAGGTAGACAAGTGAGTGACACTCTGACATGTGGTGCATTGTTGTCAGCTGTCAAGTCAGTCAGTGAGGCGTGACAAGGCTTGACAACCTGTCAGCTTGACAGGTGACAGCTTGACAGGTAGACAAGTGAGTGACACTCTGACATGTGGTGCATTGTTGTCACCTGTCAAGTCAGTCAGTGAGGCGTGACAAGGCTTGACAACCTGTCAGCTTGACAGGTGACAGCTTGACAGGTAGACAAGTGAGTGACACTCTGACATTGGTGCATTGTTGTCAGCTGTCAAGTCAGTCAGTGAGCGCGTGACAAGGCTTGACAACCTGTCAGCTTGACAGGTGACAAATTGACAGGTAGACAAGTGAGTGACACTCTGACATGTGTGCCTTGTTGTCAACTCTCAAGTCAGTCAGTCAGCTGTGAGAAGAGAAACTTGACAACCTGTCAGCTTGACAGGTGACAGCTTGACAGGTAGCTAGTGAGTGACCTCTGACATGTGGTGCATTGTTGTCACCTCTCAAGTCAGTCAGTGAGGCGTGACAAGGCTTGACAACCTGTCAGCTTGACAGGTGACAGCTTGACAGGTAGACAAGTGAGTGACACTCTGACATGTGGTGCATTGTTGTCAGCTGTCAAGTCAGTCAGTGAGGCGTGACAAGGCTTGACAACCTGTCAGCTTGACAGGTGACAGCTTGACAGGTAGACGAGTGAGTGACCCTCTGGCATGTGGTGCATTGTTGTCACCTCTCAAGTCAGTCAGTGAGGCGTGACAAGGCTTGACAACCTGTCAGCTTGACAGGTGACAGCTTGACAGGTAGACAAGTGAGTGACACTCTGACATGTGGTGCCTTGTTGTCACCTGTCAAGTAGTCGTGAGGCGTGACAAGGCTTGACAACCTGTCAGCTTGACAGGTGACAGCTTGACAGGTAGACAAGTGAGTGACACTCTGACATGTGGTGCATTGTTGTCAACTCTCAAGACAGTCAGTCAGTCATTGAGGAGTGTGACAAGGATTGACAACCTGACAGCTTGACAGGTGACAGCTTGACAGGTAGACAAGTGAGTGACACTCTGACATGTGGTGCATTGTTTTGGCCTCTTAAGTTAGTCAGTCAGTCAACGAGGCGTGTGACAATGCTCTACAAACTGTCGTCTTGACAGTTGACAGCTTGACAGGTAGACAAGAGAGTGACACTCTGACATGTGGTGCATTGTTGTCACCTCTCAATTCAGTCAGTGAGGCGTGACAAGGCTTGACAACCTGTCAGCTTGACAGGTGACAGCTTGACAGGTAGACAAGTGAGTGACACTCTGACATTTTGTGCATTGTTGTCACCTGTCAAGTCAGTCAGTGAGCGTGACAAGGCTTGACAACCTGACAGCTTGACAGTGACAGCTTGACAGGTAGACAAGTGAGTGACACTCTGACATGTGGTGCATTGTTGTCACCTCTCAAGTCAGTCAGTGAGGCGTGACAAGGCTTGACAACCTGTCAGCTTGACAGGTGACAGCTTGACAGGTAGACAATTGAGTGACGCTCTGACATGTGGTGCCTTGTTGTCACCTGTCAAGTCAGTCAGTGAGGCGTGACAAGGCTTGACAACCTGTCAGCTTGACTGGTGACAGCTTGACAGGTAGACAAGTGAGTGACACTCTGACATGTGGTGCATTGTTGTCACTGTCAAGTCAGTCAGTGAGGCGTGACAAGGCTTGACAACCTGACAGCTTGACAGGTGACAGCTTGACAGGTAGACAAGTGAGTGACACTCTGCCATGTGGTTCCTTGTTGTCACCTCTCAAGTCAGTCAGTGAGGCGTGACAAGGCTTGACAACCTGTCAGCTTGACAGGTGACAGCTTGACAGGTAGACAAGTGAGTGACACTCTGACATGTGGTGCCTTGTTGTCACCTGTCAAGTCAGTCAGTCAGTCTGTGAGGAGAGACAAGACTTGACAACCTGTCAGCTTGAAAGGTGACAGCTTGAAAGGTAGACAATTGAGTGACGCTCTGACATGTGGTGCATTGTTGTCACCTCTCAAGTCAGTCAGTGAGGCGTGACAAGGCTTGACAACCTGTCAGCTTGACAGGTGACAGCTTGACAGGTAGACAAGTGAGTGACACTCTGACATGTGGTGCATTGTTGTCAGATGTCAAGTCAGTCAGTGAGGCGTGACAAGGCTTGACAACCTGTCAGCTTGACAGGTGACAGCTTGAAAGGTAGACAATTGAGTGACGCTCTGACATGTGGTGCCTTGTTGTCACCTGTCAAGTCAGTCAGTGAGGCGTGACAGGCTTGACAACCTGTCAGCTTGACTGGTGACAGCTTGACAGGTAGACAAGTGAGTGACACTCTGACATGTGTGCATTGTTTTCAGCTGTCAAGTCAGTCAGTGAGGCGTGACAAGGCTTGACAACCTGACAGCTTGACAGGTGACAGCTTGACAGGTAGACAAGTGAGTGACACTCTGACATGTGGTGCCTTGTTGTCACCTCTCAAGTCAGTCAGAGGCGTGACAAAGGCTTGACAACCTGTCAGCTTCACAGGTGACAACTTGAGGTAGACAAGTGAGTGACACTCTGACATGTGGTGCCTTGTTGTCAACTCAAGTCAGTCAGTCATCTGTGAGAAGGAAAAGGCTTGACAACCTGTCAGCTTGAAAGGTGACAGCTTGAAGGTAGACAATTGAGTGACGCTCTGACATGTGGTGCATTGTTGTCACCTCTCAAGTCAGTCATGAGGCGTGACAAGGCTTGACAACCTGTCAGCTTGACAGGTGACAGCTTGACAGGTAGACAAGTGAGTGACACTCTGACATGTGGTGCATTGTTGTCAGATGTCAAGTCAGTCAGTGAGCTGACAAGGCTTGACAACCTGTCAGCTTGACAGGTGACAGCTTGACAGGTAGACAAGTGAGTGACAATCTGACATGCGTGCATTTTTGTCGCCAATCAAGTCAGTCAGTCAGTCGAGGCGTGACAAGGCTTGACAACCTCTCAGCTTGACAGGTGAGAGCTTGACAGGTAGACAAGTGAGTGACACTCTGACATGTGGTGCCTTGTTGTCACCCGTCAAGTCTGTCAGTGAGCGTGACAAGGCTTTACAACCTGTCAGCTTGACAGGTGACAGCTTGACAGGTAGACAAGTGAGTGACACTCTGACATGTGGTGCCTTGTTGTCAACTCTCAAGTCAGTCAGTCAGTCTGTGAGGAGAGACAAGACTTGACAACCTGTCAGCTTGAAAGGTGACAGCTTGAAAGGTAGACAATTGAGTGACGCTCTGACATGTGGTGCATTGTTGTCACCTCTCAAGTCAGTCAGTGAGGCGTGACAAGGCTTGACAACCTGTCAGCTTGACAGGTGACAACTTGACAGGTAGACAAGTGAGTGACACTCTGACATGTGGTGCATTGTTGTCACCTCTCAAGTCAGTCAGTGAGGCGTGACAAGGCTTGACAACCTGTCAGCTTGACAGGTGACAGCTTGACAGGTAGACAAGTGAGTGACACTCTGACATGTGGTGCATTGTTGTCACCTGTCAAGTCAGTCAGTGAGGCGTGACAAGGCTTGACAACCTGTCAGCTTGACAGGTGACAGCTTGACAGGTAGACAAGTGAGTGACACTCTGACATGTGGTGCATTGTTGTCAGCTGTCAAGTCAGTCAGTGAGGCGTGACAAGGCTTGACAACCTGACTTGACAGGTGACAGCTTGACAGGTAGACAAGTGAGTGACACTCTGGCATGTGGTGCATTGTTGTCACTCTCAAGTCAGTCAGTGAGGCGTGACAAGGCTTGACAACCTGTCAGCTTGACAGGTGACAACTTGACAGGTAGACAAGTGAGTGACACTCTGACATGTGGTGCATTGTTGTCACTCTCAAGTCAGTCAGTCATCTGAGAAGAGAAAAGGCTTGACAACCTGTCAGCTTGAAGGTGACAGCTTGAAGGTAGACAATGAGTGACGCTCTGACATGTGGTGCATTGTTGTCACCTCTCAAGTCAGTCAGTGAGGCGTGACAAGGCTTGACAACCTGTCAGCTTGACAGGTGACAGCTTGACAGGTAGACAAGTGAGTGACACTCTGACATGTGGTGCATTGTTGTCAGATGTCAAGTCAGTCAGTGAGGCGTGACAAGGCTTGACAACCTGTCAGCTTGAAGGTGACAGCTTGAAAGGTAGACAAGTGAGTGACTCTGACATGTGGTGCATTGTTGTCACCTGTCAAGTCAGTCAGTGAGGCGTGACAAGGCTTGACAACCTGTCAGCTTGACAGGTGACAGCTTGACAGGTAGACAAGTGAGTGACACTCTGACATGTGGTGCTTGTTGTCACCTCTCAAGTCAGTCAGTGAGGCGTGACAAGGCTTGACAACCTGTCAGCTTGACAGGTGACAACTTGACAGGTAGACAAGTGAGTGACACTCTGACATGTGGTGCCTTGTTGTCAACTCTCAAGTCAGTCACTCAGTCTGTGAGAAGAGAAAAGGCTTGACAACCTGTCAGCTTGAAAGGTGACAGCTTGACCGTAGACAATTGAGTGACGCTCTGACATGTGGTGCATTGTTGTCACCTCTCAAGTCAGTCAGTGAGGCGTGACAAGGCTTGACAACCTGTCAGCTTGACAGGTGACAGCTTGACAGGTAGACAAGTGAGTGACACTCTGACATGTGGTGCATTGTTGTCAGATGTCAAGTCAGTCAGTGAGGCGTGACAAGGCTTGACAACCTGTCAGCTTGACAGGTGACAGCTTGACAGGTAGACAAGTGAGTGACAATCTGACATGCGTTGCATTTTTGTCGCCAATCAAGTCAGTCAGTCAGTCGGTGAGGCGTGACAAGGCTTGACAACCTGTCAGCTTGACAGGTCAGAGCTTGACAGGTAGACAAGTGAGTGACACTCTGACATGTGGTGCATTGTTGTCACCTGTCAAGTCAGTCAGTGAGGCGTGACAAGGCTTTACAACCTGTCAGCTTGACAGGTGAGAGCTTGACAGGTAGACAAGTGAGTGACACTCTGACATGTGGTGCCCTGTTGTCACCCGTCAAGTCAGTCAGTGAGGCGTGACAAGGCTTTACAACCTGTCAGCTTGACAGGTGACAGCTTGACAGGTAGACAAGTGAGTGACACTCTGACATGTGGTGCATTGTTGTCACCTCTCATGTCAGTCAGTGAGGCGTGACAAGGCTTGGCAACCTGTCAGCTTGAGGTGACAGCTTGACATGACAGCTTGACAGGTAGACAAGTGAGTGACACTCTGACATGTGGTGCATTGTTGTCACCTCTCAAGTCAGTCAGTGAGGCGTGACAAGGCTTGACAACCTGTCAGCTTGACAGGTGACAGCTTGACAGGTAGACAAGTGAGTGACACTCTGACATGTGGTGCCTTGTTGTCACCTCTCAAGTCAGTCAGTGAGGCGTGACAAGGCTTGACAACCTGTCAGCTTGACAGGTGACAGCTTGACAGGTAGACAAGTGAGTGACACTCTGACATGTGGTGCATTGTTGTCACCTCTCAAGTCAGTCAGTGAGGCGTGACAAGGCTTGACAACCTGTCAGCTTGACAGGTGACAGCTTGACCGGTAGACAAGTGAGTGACACTCTGACATGTGGTGCCTTGTTGTCACCTCTCAAGTCAGTCAGTGAGGCGTGACAAGGCTTGACAACCTGTCAGCTTGACAGGTGACAGCTTGACAGGTAGACAAGTGAGTGACACTCTGACATGTGGTGCATTGTTGTCACCTCTCAAGTCAGTCAGTGAGGCGTGACAAGGCTTGACAACCTGTCAGCTTGACAGGTGAGAGCTTGACAGGTAGACAAGTGAGTGACACTCTGACATGTGGTGCATTGTTGTCACCTCTCAAGTCAGTCAGTGAGGCGTGACAAGGCTTGACAACCTGTCAGCTTGACAGGTGAGAGCTTGACAGGTAGACAAGTGAGTGACACTCTGACATGTGGTGCATTGTTGTCCCTCTCAAGTCAGTCAGTGAGGCGTGACAAGGCTTGACAACCTGTCAGCTTGACAGGTGACAGCTTGACAGGTAGACAAGTGAGTGACACTCTGACATGTGGTGCATTGTTGTCACCTTCAAGTCAGTCAGTGAGGCGTGACAAGGCTTGACAACCTGTCAGCTTGACAGGTGACAGCTTGACAGGTAGACAAGTGAGGACACCTGACATGTGGTGCATTGTTGTCACCTCTCAAGTCAGTCAGTGAGGCGTGACAAGGCTTGACAACCTGTCAGCTTGACAGGTGACAGCTTGACAGGTAGACAAGTGAGTGACACTCTGACATGTGCCTTGTTGTCACCTCTCAAGTCAGTCAGTGAGGCGTGACAAGGCTTGACAACCTGTCAGCTTGACAGGTGACAGCTTGACAGGTAGACAAGTGAGTGACACTCTGACATGTGGTGCATAGTTGTCAATGTCAAGTCAGTCAGTGAGGCGTGACAAGGCTTGACAACCTGTCAGCTTGACAGTGACAGCTTGACAGGTAGACAAGTGAGTGACACCTGACATGTGGTGCATTGTTGTCACCTCTCAAGTCAGTCAGTGAGGCGTGACAAGGCTTGACAACCTGTCAGCTTGACAGGTGACAGCTTACAGGTAGAAAGTGAGTGACACTCTGACATTTGGTGCATTATTGTCACCTGTCAGTCAGTCAGTCGAGGCGTGACAAGGCTTGAAAACCTGTCAGCTTGACAGGTGACAGCTTGACAGGTAGAAAGTGAGTGACACTCTGACATTGTGGTGCCTTGTTGTCACCTCTCAAGTCAGTCAGTCAGTGTGAGGAGACAAGGCTTGAAACCTGTCAGCTTGAAGGTGACAGCTTGAATGGTAGACAATGAGTGACGCTCTGACATGTGGTGCATTGTTGTCACCCTCAAGTCAGTCAGTGAGGCGTGACAAGGCTTGAAACCTGTCAGCTTGACAGGTGACAGTTTGACAGGTAGACAAGTGAGTGACCTCTGACATGTGGTGCATTGTTGTCACCTGTCAAGTCAGTCAGTGAGGCGTGACAAGGCTTGACAACCTGTCAGCTTGACAGGTGACAGCTTGACAGGTAGACAAGTGAGTGACACTCTGACATGTGGTGCATTGTTGTCACCTCTCAAGTCAGTCAGTGAGGCGTGACAAGGCTTGACAACCTGTCAGCTTGACAGGTGACAATTGACAGGTAGACAAGTGAGTGACACTCTGACATGTGGTGCATTGTTGTCAACTCTCAAGTCAGTCAGTCAGTCTGTGAGGAGAGACAAGGCTTGACAACCTGTCAGCTTGAAAGGTGACAGCTTGACAGGTAGACAAGTGAGTGACGCTCTGACATGTGGTGCATTGTTGTCACCTCTCAAGTCAGTCAGTGAGGCGTGACAAGGCTTGACAACCTGTCAGCTTGACAGGTGACAGCTTGACAGGTAGACAAGTGAGTGACACTCTGACATGTGGTGCATTGTTGTCAGCTGTCAAGTCAGTCAGTGAGGCGTGACAAGGCTTGACAACCTGTCAGCTTGACAGGTGACAGCTTGACAGGTAGACGTGAGTGACCTCTGGCATGTGGTGCATTGTTGTCACCTCTCAAGTCAGTCAGTGAGGCGTGACAAGGCTTGACAACCTGTCAGCTTGACAGGTGACAGCTTGACAGGTAGACAAGTGAGTGACACTCTGACATGTGGTGCCTTGTTTCACTGTCAAGTCAGTCAGTGAGGCGTGACAAGGCTTGACAACCTGTCAGCTTGACAGGTGACAGCTTGACAGGTAGACAAGTGAGTGACACTCTGACATGTGGTGCATTGTTGTCACCTCTCAAGTCAGTCAGTGAGGCGTGACAAGGCTTGACAACCTGTCAGCTTGACAGGTGACAGCTTGACAGGTAGACAGTGAGTGACCTCTGACATGTGGTGCCTTGTTGTCACCTCTCAAGGTCAGTCAGTGAGGCGTGACAAGGCTTGACAACCTGTCAGCTTGACAGGTGACAGCTTGATAGGTAGACAAGTGAGTGACACTCTGACATGTGGTGCATTGTTGTCATATGTCAAGTCAGTCAGTGAGGCGTGACAAGGCTTGACAACCTGACAGCTTGACAGGTGACAGCTGACAGGTAGACAAGTGAGTGACACTCTGACATATGTGCTTTGTTTCACTCTCAAGTCAGTCAGAGTGAGGCGTGACAAAGGCTTGACACCTGTCAGCTTGACAGGTGACAGCTTGACAGGTAGACAAGTGAGTGACACTCTGACATGTGGTGCATTGTTGTCACCTCTCAGTCAGTCAGTGAGGCGTTTGACAAGGCATGACTACATGTCAGCTTGACAGGTGACAACTTGACAGGTAGCAAGTGTGTGACACTCTACATGTGGTGCATTGTTGTCACTCTCAAGTCAGTCAGTCATTGAGGAGTGACAAGGCTTTGACACCTGTCAGCTTGACAGGTGACAGCTTGACAGGTAGACAAGTGGTGACACTCTGACATGTGGTGCATTGTTTTGTCACTCTTAGTTAAGTCAGTCAGTCACGAGGCGTGTGACAAGCTCTACAAACCTGTCAGTCTTGACAGTTGACAGCTTTGACAGTAGACAAGTGAGTGACACTGACATGTGGTGCATTGTTGTCACCTCTCAATTCAGTCAGTGAGGCGGCGTGACAAGGCTTGACAACCTGTCAGCTTGACAGGTGACAGCTTGACAGTAGACAAGTGAGTGACACTCTGACATGTGGTGCTTGTTGTCACCTGTCAAGTCAGTCAGTGAGGCGTGACAAGGCTTGACAACCTGTCAGCTTGACAGGTGACAGCTTGACAGGTAGACAAGTGAGTGACACTGACATGTGGTGCATTGTTGTCAGTCAAGTCAGTCAGTGAGGCGTGACAAGGCTTGACAACCTGTCAGCTTGACAGGTGACAGCTTGACAGGTAGACAATTGAGTGACACGCTGACATGTGGTGCATTGTTGTCACCTGTCAAGTCAGCCAGTGAGGCGTGACAAGGCTTGACAACCTGTCAGCTTGACAGGTGACAGCTGACAGGTAGACAAGTGAGTGACACTCTGACATGTGGTGCATTGTTGTCCCTGTCAAGTCAGTCAGTGAGGCGTGCAAGGCTTGACAACCTGACACTTGACAGGTGACAGCTTGACAGGTAGACAAGTGAGTGACACTCTGACATGTGGTGCATTGTTGTCAACTCAAGTCTCACTCAGAGGCGTGAGAAGAAAAGGCTTGACAACCTGTCAGCTTGAAAGGTGACAGCTTGAAGGTAGACAATTGAGTGACACTCTGACATGTGGTGCATTGTTGTCACCTGTCAAGTCGTCAGTGAGGCGTGACAAGGCTTGACAACCTGTCAGCTTGACAGGTGACAGCTTGACAGGTAGACAAGTGAGTGACACTCGACATGTGGTGCATTGTTGTCACCTTCTCAAGTCAGTCAGTGAGGCGTGACAGGCTTGCAACCTGTCAGCTTGACAGTGACGCTTGACAGGTAGACAAGTGAGTGACACTCTGACATGTGGTGCATTGTTGTCAACTCTCATCAGTCAGTCAGTCTGTGAGAGAGAAAGGCTTGACAACCTGTCAGCTTGAAGTGACAGCTTGA